>VWZW01000765.1:72705-103289 GCA_013397115.1 Edolisoma coerulescens | reverse complement strand
CCAACCCGGATTGCACAGTCTGCCAGTGCACGGAGCATGTGATGTAACAGCACCGGCGGGCACATTGCCTCAAGGTCAGTCATCTCAGCCGGCGGAGTGACTGATTTGGGCATCCACATTTGCCGTTTCTTTGGTCGGGTCCCCAGCCTGCAGATACTCCACGTAATGCAGCACTTCCCCTACTCTCTTTAATAGGAACACTCCAGTTTAGCAGAGTGCCTCGGGCATTTTTCCCTGGGCTGCCCCATGGTGTCACGGCTCCCTGTGCTCAGTGCTGGCCCACAGCCATGTAAGGCACACAGTCCACTGGCTCACCCCAGGCTTGGCCACCACCAGCTGCTGTCCAGAGAGCTGCTGCGAAAGCAAGGATCTTATGAGGTATGGAGCAAATACATGTCCAGTGACTCACTTCCCTGACAAAGAAGAAAGAAAACTGTCACTTACATTTTCTCTCCTTTGGCTTCTAGAGCATTATCCATCCTGTTCAGTGGAACTGCCTTCAGCATCACCAGACAGCTAGGCTCTGGGACAGCTATCACAGTGACTGAATAGCACGTGGCCCAAAATATTTGAGAGACTGTTTATTTTTTCTGCAGATCAGTTTCTTAACACACCTGTCATGACATTAATTTCTCATGGTAACTGCAGGGGAAACCTGTGACCACTACCTGTGGGGTATCCTGAGCAACCTACTGTGAATAAAAGTGAAAATAGCTTCCCATCCACATATAAAACACAGAGATTCTTTTTCAAAAATAGCATTTAACCCAAATTGTAGTAGAGGCATTTTCACAAAATGTCAGCTGTCAGGGAGCCATCAGCTGCAAATCCCAGAGCTAAGCCCGTCATGCCCCAGCCCATTTGGAGAAGAGCTGTGAGTCCTCAGCACAGGCCTGACCCTATGTCCATTGCAGCAGTCTCTGTACAGATGCCTCCTGTCCACAGAAAATGCCTGGCACAACAGAGCTGGAAACCTAAAGCAGCTAAACACCATCACTCACAAGAATAATTAATCTCATAATCACCAGCTCAGCTGGCTGTAATTGTCAATATATTGTTTTATGAGCTTCCATTGGCAGGAAATGAATGATTTCTATCTCCCAAAAATGAAACAACTCCCTGGGTACAGTACAGGGATTATTTATATAGAAAAGAATAAATCATAATGAAAGTGGCAGGAAATAAATAAAAGGGCAATTCTGCTGGCTGAGTGTCTGGAGTTGAAATTTCTATTTGAGAAAGGTTCCAGGGATTTTCTATATTACTTTAGTTATTTAACCATAGCTCCAATTTTAATGGATACTGATTTCTGTTTTGTTCAGATATATTAAGTGTCAGGCCATTTGTGCCTTCGGAATGTAACTATATATCTAATTTGGAGGGGAAAAAAATCTCAAATAAATCTGGAAAGTGCTTTAATCTTCTGGGAAAATATACGGTTATGAAAGAAACATCTAGTCATTCTGCATTGTCAAAGTTGCCCATTCGCTTCACCCCTCTGCCATGGATATAGGTACAAAGTCAGAAGTAAAGCTAAATATGTGTCAGGAAATAATATTTATCTGCTACTGAGTATGGTATTCAGTTTAAAAAACCAAAATGATCAGGTGAAGTGGCATGATGAAACAAGATTCACCATAGGAGAAAAAATAAGATTTGAAGCTGAAACCTCCAAGAGCACTGAACAGGGAAGCATCTGTGGAAGAGCAAAAATTTTACCATTTGCTTTGCCTTCTTTTACATCTCACAGATAAACACAACTGCACCATCACTTTCCATACAAGCTTTTTGTTTTGATATAGTAGTAGATACAGTGAAAATAGAAAACAATATGACTGGACACAAACTTGGCATGCCAGCCTTCCCTTAACCAACAGAACTGGCATTTGTTTTTCTTCTGACTTTCTCACATGCAAATAGATTTATTCAATATTTTGACAGGAAACCACTTAAGTCCTCTTTTCCCTTAATTCTCTTGCCTACCAAGCTCATTCCCCAACCTTTTCAGTTGCACTAACACATCAATTCCATGTTACCTCGGAGCAGTCAGACAGAGTGCATTCTGTGATTTTGAGCCGCAACAGCCATTCTGTCAACACAGTGACAGTAGTTGGAGACCAAACGTCAAAACAGCTTCCAGGTTTGTCTCACGAAGGGAGCAGCCTTCAGAAAGCCTTCAATCACCTTGTATGAACTGATAGACCTGTGGATGGGTGATGTATGTCCACTGGGCACATAGATCAACTTTGGAAGTTCTGCAGGCTTCTTCCCCTGTACACCTACTCTTGCACTGTCTCCAAGAGTCCACATGGATTTCACCAGAGGAAAGCAGGCTAAACCAAGAATTCAATCAGCAAAAGTGTTGCTGCATACACTAAAAATCACTTTAGTTGATTTTATTATTTGAAGTGGTGAAACAAGGTTTTACCACTAGGTAAGAACACTGTCAACAGTAAGGCAGAAACAAAAGCCAGGAACCCAAAAAACAGTTTCCTGCCCTGTTAGAGCAACTGAAGACTTTCGGTTTCCTTTTGGCCTGCTTCTAGGCAAATGTTGAAACTCATCTCCAGAAATACACTCTTGTAACCTACCACGCTTTCTTGAGGAGCAACCATATGGTCTGGATGTGGAAAAGCAGTCTGCATGGTGCATGCTGCATAACTATTCAGAGATACATGTGGTGGTTTGATGACTGGTGCAGCCTGCCTGCTCTCCTGTGTCTTTATAATTAAAGCATTATTTTAAACTATATACCATGAATTCATCCTCTTGTGTCCTCAGTTCTTCCTTATAGCTTTTTCCTGTTTTAAATTTAATATATTTTCCCATTTTTTTCCCTTTACAGCCAAGAACTGCAGCAATTCATTTCACAGCAATCCCTTCTTGCTGCTTTCCTAATACCCATGTGCATTAAAACCTCATCCATCATTGTTTTCAGAGAGTCAGCTTTTTAATCAGATCTGTATGTATATTGGTTTGAGCATGTGGCAGTTTAATTACCCTCTTGAATATGTGAAACACATCTTTGTCATATCTACTTATATCTGAAGAGAGCCATCCTATAACACTAATTAAAGAGGGATGATGACAATTTTTCCATACTCAAATTATGTCCCATCTGTCTAGTCATCCTCCTGCTCACTCTCTGGATTAATTAAGGGTGGGGAAAGGTTGTTTCCCTGGAGTTTTGCCTAATGCAGGATGAAAAGTCTGTTTTAACCAAGAAACATACCGAATTCCTTTCTTCTTATCCCAGAGTAAAACACATTGCAAAGTAGAACACAGTCCTTTGTTTTGCTGCACTCTGGTCACATTTTGCATGGCACCATGAGCCCTGTTCATGCAAGTTTGCTGATTCAGGCCCTTGGTCTGAAGGGACATGCAGCAAGGTCAGCGAGGCACAGCTAGATACTGTCCTCTGATACCTGGAACCAGAGCTGAAACCAATTCTATGTTGGTATGATTAAAGGAGAGAGCACCATAGTACCAAAGGGGCACAGTGTGAAGGCACAGCAGATTTTCAGCATTGTCTTTTATCTGCATGAGAGTATTTTGCCCATAGGCATTTTCTTTAGATATTTGAGACATCTAGGTAAATTACAAAATCTTCTGGTCTTGCTTAGTCAGAAAAGTTTCAAGGAATTTATTCTTATTAACGAGACTAGGTTTGCTTCTTCCTAAACCTACCCGCACAGATCCTGTTGTACATTCAATCAGACCTCCCAGATGCCTAAGCCATTAATCTTCATGCAAACAGCAACTGAAAAAGCTTTTAATGCAGGGAAGGATGGAAAGCCCTGAGGAGTCAGGACTGTGTATCATCAGGAAGGAAGGGATGCTGCTTGTACTAGGTGCTGTCATACTCCCACACAGCTCTCAGAGGACACGTGCCAGCTGCTATCACATGCCGAAAAGTGAAAAATGATGCAGGAGAAGTGGTGTAAGCAAGGCCTAGGCTTCCCTGGCCCTCATCATATAGATGGGCTGAGCAAGAGAATAATTTTGATCCACTCCTACTTTAAAAGCTTTTCCACTGCTTTTTCTTGTTGCTGGTGGTGGTGTTGGTTTCAGGGGTTTTGGGCTTTGGTTTTTGCTTTGTTTGTTTTGGTTTTTGATTGTGTTTTTCTTCTTCCCTTAGCTCAGACTGATGACAGTGTCCTTCACTCATAAGAATGAGCTGCCACCAGAGATTTTAATAGCTCAGAGAGTGACAGTGCTTTTACTATCCTGATTCTCCAGTTTATACAAGGCACTGCAAATATGCTCTATGGAATTAATTTATAGAAATGACTACATGGTATTAATTTAGGTTCATCAATTGCTTAGTCTATTCTGATCCTTTAGTTAGGCCAGGAGATAATAATGGCTATAAATTTGCATAAAACAGAGCAGCTAAATATTTAAACTGCTAAAATAAATTTTTTCAATAGCCACCATATTTCATTGTCATTGTTCCTACACACTATATAAACCTAGTTTTAATTTCAATATTTCTTCATGCCTACTGTACATTGTTCCTTCTTTTTCCCCCCTTCTGGCCTAATGTAAAGCTAAACAAGGTACTTACAAACACTTCACTTTGCAGATTATCTGTCACATGCTGATCCATTTTCCAAACTACAAGATAAAAAAAAAAAAGATCACCACACATAACAGATTATTTGCATGTATTTTTTTCTTATGGAATGTTGCAGCTCATCATTTTATAACTTTAAAATAAACATTTAATAATAAATTCAAACCATGCTAAATTAGACAGGCAGCCTGTGGCTAAACATTTCAGCAGGCGCTATGAGATGAGGCTAAAGAAACTGTTTTACAATCTCAAAATTTCATTGTGGTGAGTTTTTTAACCTCAACTTATTAACAGCTCTGGAAGACTATAATTACTGAGATGTAGAGATAAAAAAACTTCTGTTTTCCATTTTTTTGTACTTTGCATAGTTGTTGCTATTGTAGCCACACTATTGTATTACTCATTTCTCTCAGCATTTTCCCCTCAATTAGACCCCAACAGTCACTGGTTCTTCTCCGTATTTAATTTCTTATTTTATCTTTTTGTGGTCTTGCAACCTTTAACCCTTACATTGTTTTCCATCTATACCAAACCGCCCTGGAAAGAAAATGAACTCTTCTTTAAGTGAAATCACAGAGGTTCTCTCACACAACCATTCCAGCTTACTCCTGCATGAAAATCCTATGGAGAGCAGGGAGGAACCACATAAAACAAAATCAAAACATCAGGTTTTTCTAGTTCTGTCAGCCAAGAAACATTCTCCAAGTCTTTAAAATAACACTTCCAGTCATCCTAAAATCTGCTACCTTTTCTACATGCATATGGTTTTGAGCCACTTGCACAATAACTCTTGCCTCAAACTTGGAATGCTGTTTTCTCCCATGCAGCTCCGCAAGTAATCAGCATAAAGTTGCACACTTAGATTCATTTTAGAATTCCATAGGCTCCTAGGGATTTTGCACCTGGCTCATGCAGTAAGCACATGTTCTTTAAGACATTAAAAAGTTCTGGCCACAACAATACCTGGATTTAAGCAATAAATTGGTATTTGAGTCCTTAGACAAATATTCTTTCACTAAGTACTGTGAAAAAAGAAGACCATTTAATAATGGATCCTATTCCTAGTATTTTTTATACCTCCAACCCAGCTCTACAACATGAATGGTTGAGTAGCAAAAGGAGGCACTAAGAGATATGATGAAAAATTTTTTTCAGCATAATCATGAGAATTATATGAGAAATATAATCATGAGAAAATGGGCTAACAGAGTAGTATGAAAAAATGTGACCCTGTTGTCCATATACAGAGGTTGAAATTGCATTCTCCCACTCCAAAAAAGTCTCAATAAAATCTTCAAATGTTATTGTTTCATCCTGTCTGCAAAATAGGAAACCTAGTCTTGTAGAAAATATGAAGGTATTTTATTTTTGTAATATGTCAGTATGTTTCCTATAACATTGCAATTTAGTGCTCAATTTCTCCCCTTGCCTCCTCACTGCTAAGCTGGTTAATTTGTGATCCTTTTCCTCCTGTTTCAGACATCTTAGGAATTGCCTTTACAAGTAGCATTTACAAGATTTTACTTATAAGAACAATGTCATAGTAAAATCTGAGCCTTTGCTTTGAAAGCAATAGCAGCATAGCCAATACTAAAAAATAAATACAAAAAGGAGTGGCTTCACTTGCAAACTCTTTTTTAACTAGTCCATCATTATAAGCATTTCCATGAATTTAATAACAGTACTAAAATCCAATATTCTGAACCTAATGTAATAAATGAAGGGTGATCATATTACCCAGTTTTAAAAATTGCTTTACATAATGTAATCACTTACTTGCTCTAATTGAATTTCACTTTACATCATTTAATAAATGAATGCTGATCATTTGACATAATTGAATAAGTAGTTCTGCTCATTCTCTGTACTTCTTAGGTTGAAAATTATTTGTGTCATCTTCCAGGATGGTATTGTGATATTTTAGAGTTATTGCATTCATTTCTTCTCTCAGCTTCTTTATTACCCTGTGTAATTCCACCTTACAGGTAGGAAGGAGCTTAACCTCGTCCTGCAAGCCAAATTTTTCAAGAAAATACATAGTGTAACTACAACCTCCTGCTACTCTACAGCAGATTACAAAAGCCATAATTTCAATTAAAGAGTCATTTTAACTGATTTAATAATATCCAAGTGAGGTAGGCAGGGACTGAGTCCTCAATCACCATCTAGCAAAGCCCAGATTTTCTACTTTGTGTTTGTGAGACAGAATTTAATTTTAAACTGAAAAGACAAGAGATTTGATGAAGAACAACTCATAATTCAGAAGCTGGATTATGTTCTACTCAGAGTTAAATCAAGCCATCATTCACAATAAAGGAAAAATAGGAAAAAAAATACAGAATTCTTGGGAAAAAAAAGACAGAAAGAAGGAAAGACAGAAGGACAGTTGTGAAAAAGCTGCAATAATGCTCTTTACATTTCAGCAATAATTCTACCTTCCTGACTGTTGCCTTCTACAAAAGATATCACAGTATAATCACCAGTTCACACATGGAAGATATGGGGTTTTATATAAACTCTATAAAAGAGTAATCACAGAATACATTTCCAGCTTTGCACTGGACATCAGTTTTTTCCCCTTCAAATCCAAAGCAACACAATTTTCAGAAATGTTTACTGTAAGTCATCTGCTGCCCACCTATACAGCTGTTAATTTTTTTAGATAATAAAAAACAGCTGGTGATCCTTTCAGAATGAAGAATACAAAATGCATAGAATGCAAGGGCACCCAAGGATTTATGTATCTTATAATACAGAAATAAAGTGCACTTGCTTAGAAATAGCACCATTTTTATTTCAAGAGAAGTTATTCCTGTCCAGAACTATTTCACAATGAAACTGCCAAACACCAAAGGGGTAATAAATCTATTGTTTTGTCTTCTACTCTACTACCAGCCATTTGTAGTATGTCTGTCTGTAGTACGTCTGTCTCATGCATACTCACACTTACTACCAGGTTTTAAGATCTGCTCTTCTACAGGGAAGAATATGCAAGGGAAAAAATAACTACTAAAAGCCGTTTCATATATTTAATATCCAGTTAATTCATATCATATTTATCTTATCATTTTCTTAGTAGAGTAAGAGTAGAGGGAGTCATGCATGACCTTAACTTTTAGCAGACAGGACAATAGATGAGGACATCCACATAAGTAACTCTCTTTAATCACCTTGAAATTATTACTTTCTGCTTAGTGATAAAAAATATGGGCATTCCCCTCTAAGAGACTCTGGCTCAGAAACTATGAAGGAAGTTGTAAGGTATAAGATTTGAGAAGAATAATAAACCCTTTAATAAAGGTAAATGGTAAAAAGGTACTGCATCCACTCTTCCACTTTCCCTTCTCCAACATACTCTTTCTCCCTGGGCCTGTTGCTGTCACTTCATTTTCACTGCATCTTTTTAATGTCATAACAATAATTTGCATTACAAAGCGTTTATGTGCCAGGGTACCACAAAGTCCCTATTGTGGTGCTTAACTAGACAAAATTCATTCGTTCCCACACACATCCCACATAAAGCCATATGAAAGAAATGTTTCCTTCTATTATGTTACTCAAAGACACAACCATTTCCTTTATTTACTTTGGAACACTCACTCTTTTTTTAAGAACTACTGATATCTAATGAATTAGTTATTAGTTATCTAGATCAATACCTTAATTGTTTGAAGTAGGTTCGGGGGGAGGTATTTGGGTTTTGGTGGGGTTTTGTTTGGTTTGGGTTGGTTTTTTTTTTTACTGAAGAAGCTCTGCAGTGTATTTCATTTTTGATCTTCACATGGCTAATTAGCATGCAAGAACTGACCTAATGTCCTCTAGTTTTTCTTTTTTCTGCTCATGAAAATCAGATCTGGTGATTTACGGTCTGAAATTTGCAGTAGGTAACCTGAAATTTGGTAGAAAACCTAGAGCAATAATGATTGAGCTGACTATTACTTCACATGCTGAGTGAGTTGCCAGGTCCAGCAGTTTTTGTGACCCAGGTCTTTTCCTTGTTTCCAGCCCAGTAAAACCTGATGTGATGCAGTTGTAGGCCCTGGAGATGCCCTACATACACTTACCAAAGGACAAAGCTGCTGGAGTTCCCATTCCCAGGTCAGCAGAGAGGCTTAAGGCAGTTTCCAAGCGGACACATGTATACAAGCACACACACTGCCCAGTCCAGTGCAGGGAGAGCAGAGCCCTCACCAGCAGCTCTCTAAACACCAACAGCTGACATACACAAGCATATGAGTATCCCACAGGCTAACTTAATCCCTTTCAGTACATGCTGGCTGGAGGGAGACTGACAGAAAACGGGAGACAAGAGGATTTAGTAAGAGAAGGGCAGGCATGCCTCAAGAAAAAGCAGTGTATTGCTGGTGCAGTACAAGCACACATGTGACCCCACATTACTTTTCTGGCAAAAATAATTGACTCATTCCTTGCTCTGTCATGAAATAAATGAATGAATACAGACAGACTTTCTTCCTCCATAATTTGGGAATTACTCCTGTGCAACTCCCAAGACTGCTTTACCTCCTGCTGCATGTCATCTTATTAGTTACTCTGTTGCTGTCAAACCTATTTAGATTGTACCCTCATGCCACTTCAAAAACTGACACGTATTTTCGCTGAAGAATAAGTTAGTTCTTAAACCAGCATTTGAGCAAGAAAAAAAAATACTAAACTTTATTAAAAGGGGTTCTTATAGAAAAACCAAAGCATTCAACACTAGTTTGAAAGGGGAAGAATCTGCACATTAATTGCTCTCTAAGATTCTACTACAGTTTAGCTTCAGTCCAAAAGTTCAGATCATGACCCCACAACAAGTTGCCCTGAGCCAGATATGCCTTTTCTCACTGCTTCCCCTGCCCTCACATACAGTAGTTTTGTGTCTGCACATGCTGAAGACCTATCCCCAGAAGTTTTTCAGATACAGAATGCTTACTGAAAAAAGAACCGTGAGAGACCTGATTTAATATCATGACATTAAAGGAAAAAAATCCAGCAGTAATCAATTAGTTTGATTTACATGAAAACTATTTTTTTTTAATTGTCTTCCAGAGCAAACACAAAGTAGTACAAAACCAAGAACACATGCAGCCGGTCCAGCAAAGCAGCTAGCACCTATAGACCTGTGAGAAGGTAGAGGAGTCCAGAAGACTGAGGTCATGGAATGGTTGATGTCTCATGAGGATGCCATTGCTGACACCAGCCAAGAGATCCAAGATGCTTAGCAGAGCACAACACCAAAAGATGCACATCATGGCAAAACACACCTGGTCTTCCAGCTTCTTTAGACAGCCTTCCTCAGAAAGCTGCTCCACATGGCCTAAGTCTCCCCTGCAGTGAAAATGCTTCTCCTTACAGCAGCTTTCAGGGACGCAAGCTGGGTGATGCCAAGAAGAAGATGATGCTTTTAGCCAGTCTGTGTAGTTGTGGACCCCACAACACCGCAGCTTCCTCTGCATCGCATCGACAGTGCTGCTTCCAGGATCCTGGGAACATGTCCAATTGTGTTGGTGAACAAGGTAACCCATAGCACTTTCCAGCTGAGAAGGTGTCCTAATACAGTAGGAATGTGCCAGAGCTGCTGAAGACATTTCCAGGCAAAGAAGGAGCAGCAGCAAGTACATGAGAGTCCCTTGCTTCTTGCGGGAACACTTAGCAGAAACAGAGACAGCCAAAACTCCAGTAGGTAGCAATATAAGTGCAGTAGCAATAGCCAGCCAACCAGGGAGAGACAAGTAAGACTCCTGAAATAAATATCTGTAGTTCTTGAGCATCAGGATCACCAAAACTCCACCAAAGGCCTGAGCTGCAGCAGTACCCCAGAAGATGAAGCCAAGGTACCTCAGCAGAGATTGAGCAAAGGGCCTGAGGTAGGCATCCTCATAGCAGCACAAAGATGGCAGAACCACCACACCCCTAAATATCCTCATTCTGCTTACTCCAGCTAGCCCTAACTTTCGTCACCACCATTTAAGAGGCTTCCACCCTACTCATCCAGGTGCAGCAGATGACATCTCCACCTAAAAACAATTTGCAAGAGAGCAGCTCTGATGAGACTCCTTTAGGACAAAGACCACATCCTGCATCAGCTTAACCACATGCTGCTGCTGCAGCTTGTTCAGCACAGCTTGCAGAAACCAGGAAGGTATGTGCCCAGCTTGCTGCGGAGGGTCCCTTACACTGCTGCCATTGGAGACATTTGCACTCGAAGGAGGACAGCTGGAAAAAGGCTGCACCCCTTTCATGTGAAGATCTAAACGCTAAAGATCTAAAGATCTGAATAGTCAGAGTGGTAGCCAGCACTGTAGCCAGCACAGAACAGCATCTGCTAGTTCAGATTATTTAGACTGCCCAATTCTCCAGCAGTAGCCAGAATGGCAACAAATGTGCAAGTCATAGCCATCAACAAATGAATGATTTAAGCAGAGCTATTCAGCAAGCAATCTCCACAGGTGATACTCACCTAGGCTCATTATCTTCCTCAACACCTTTATCATTCATTCAATTTTATAAGGGCTGTAATGATGTTAATAATATTCTGCCCTTTTTCACTCAGCAAGATTTCTCTGTAGATAGCTTCAATTACTCAAGACACCTGGATGAGAAATCCCTGCCATTTCACACTTGTACCCCTCAGCTTGCATAACCAGTGATTTGGCTGATTGCTGTAATGACTGAATACAAGCAGCAGTAAGTGCTATATTAACTTTTCCTTGTGTGTAAAGAAACTGAATTACACACCAGCTAAATCGCTTCACAACAATAACAAAGGGAATTGATGCCACTTATCAGCATTATCAGAAAATTACAGCTCAAACATGTGCTATGCACAAGCCATGCAGAACGGGAAACCTGAATAAATCTTGCCACAGCTGCCAGGAAGGCAGATCCCGAGTCCAGCAGTGATTCCCTAATCATCCTGATGAAGTCCCTTAGCATCTCTTGTTTCTCAAGACATAGAGCAAGACTAATGCAACATACATACATAAGGGAGAATACAGAGAGATGATCCTCATTTTCAGAAACATGAGCACCTGCAAACCTGGCAGAAAATCAGAATAATTTAGTGCTCGGATACCTGGAACCCTGTTAAAGTCTCAGCAAAGCTGATGATCCCACATCTGTAAGACATTTTACAAAAACCTATTGCTGATATATGCACTATGCATACACAGATGTTGGGCGGATTCCCAACAAAATCTCTTCCTATATGCTGTACAAACAAGTTATTAAGGCTAATTATTTTGGAATGAGATAAATTGCTTTTATTATTTTTAATCTTTTCATTAACAGTAATTAGCATGCAGTGATTAACTTGTTAAATCTTGACAAAATGCTTCTTTCAAAGCTGCTCCTGAATGTATGTCTTCCTTCTCTGAAGTCTGTGTCTGCCCTCTCTCCTGTTCAGCCCTCCTGCTGTGTTGGTTTGGCTTCCATTCACTTATTCTCTTGAATGCTTTTTTCTCTGATTTCTGTCTTCTGCATCAGAGAGACGGAGAAGGGGGGGGAACAGAATTCCCCCTCACATCTGTACACACATGGAAGCTACACTGATTTGTTTCCACAGTGCAGAAAAAAATTATCAGAAAAGTGTGAGGAAACACATCAGAAGCACATCAGAAAATACTGCAAAGAGTACCAACTACTAATTTTAGCTTGCAAGCTTTGTGAAAAAAGCATGTGAGCCTGCTTCTTTCCCTTTCTGCTCTTTCCCATGCTCATAAAGCTAAATGAGATATTAAGAAATGAGTTACGACATTATCTACTTTTAGCTTACTCTACATCTCTATTGATGGCAGAACAAATGGGCCAGAGATCATACCTGACCACCAGTTCAACGCAGGAATCAGAAGCACCAACACTAAACATTGACTGGGAGCCAGTTCCCAGGTGAGAGTTCTGAGTGCCCTCTAGGGAAATAGAGCACATTCAGCAGCACCATGGAAGAGGAAGTTGCAGCAGTGGGGATTAATATTGGCAGGGTTACCTAAAACCCCTCATCCGCTTTGGGCTATGTAATGCATAGGCACTCAGGAAAAGAAAGCTTCTGGTCAAAATGTAAGATGAAGGACAAGAAAAACAGAATTGGTCCCTGAAATACCCAAAAGACCTAAATGGTATCCTCAATAGCACTGCCTTTGTGGTAAGTAATTTTACCTCTGTGCGTGGACAAAAGCTTGAAAAAGCAATGGGCAGAACTATCCATCAGGAGACTGTAATGTGACAAAGAGAATACAGGTATGACAGAATAGCAATGCTCCTCTGTTTTCTTTCCTGTGGTAAACAGCACAACATGATAAATGCTGTCCCTGTTTTCTCTGAAGTTGTTTCTGCTTATGAACTGATGAGTATTGAAATTCAAATGTGGGTGTAACAGATAATACACCATAGATAAACTATTTTCTGGAATGTTACTGAAAGTATAATCCTTCAAGTTAATAAAATGTCAACAGTATACATTTTTTTTTCCATTGACTGCTCTAGAAAGCTGTGACTGTCATTGAACAGCTCTGATGTGCCCAGAAGGTCAGAGAGGTTCATTCCATCTGGCTCCAGGAGTGGGACCAGAGAGCCATCAAGTCAACGTTGTGTTTGTGCAATGTAGGCAGATGACTAAACTCATTTTGGATGACACAGGCTGTCATACAGACAGGCTGTCATACAGATTGATCAGGGAGCACAGCTGACCTGTAAGGGGCAACAATTCAAATCGGTATGGCCAGCTAGTCTGTTCAGACTTTTGTGTGAACAAGACAAAGCCTAGACACAACCACAGCATCAGGCTGCAGTGACACAAGCCCATCTTAGAATTATAGAATCATAGAGTCACGTAATGGTTTGGGTTGGAAGGAACCTTATAGATTACCTAGTTCTAGCCCCCCTGCCACAGGCAAGAAACCTTCCACTGGGCCAGACTAGAGAATCTTCTAAGTTTCATACAGGCTTCCTGTAAAAAGAGACGAGATCTCAAAGCCATACCCTCAGGAGCTGCTCTTAGTGTCCCAGTGGCACAGACAAACCCCAAAGCTGCCTCAGTAAAACAGCTGCCATTTCCGCTGTAACACGTGTACAGATGAAGCTGTAGTGGAACCTTGCAGGTGAAGTTAAAGCACTGAGAAAGAGGGGTTTTTTTGAGAGTTTAGAACATTTTTAAAGGCCTTGTTATATTAAAGCACACTATAGTATAAGATATGCCTTTAAAACCTTACTAAAACACGAGGGTTTTTATCAGTTTCCTCTACTCCACTTTTACATTAAGCTTCCCTACCACTACACACCTTCTTGACACCTCCAGTGGGTGGAAGCTGGTGTGTGACACAGTTGGGCCAGCAAATCCAGAAAAAGTGTAAATGGGTATCACTGGTATCGCTCCTCCTTTCACTGGTCCAAATCCTGTCTGCTGGTGTTGGCATATGTCTTTTCCAAGCCAAGAGTATTCACACACTTTTTTCCAGTTTCCACGAAGAGCCCTTTCTGCATGCAAAGCGTCGAAAATTAAATAGTAATATTGCATGAGACTGATACTTCCCATGGAAAGCTTGAAGCAAACAGAGGTATGACTACCAGCTCCTATTCATGGAGCACATATACTCCACTCAAGAACTGATTTACCATTATGGATGTGTTTCAATTCAAGTCAGTCAGTTGTTTACCCCTGGCTCCATTTGCCACACCAAAAGTGGCCTTTTTTGTGATTGAAGAAGCACATCAAATGTCTTCAGGCTTTTATTTGGTTTTGCTTTTAATATCCCACATATTCAATGGTGTTGAAAATGTTCAAAATGAAATGTCAAGAGTTTGGTGTTTTCATGTATTTCCCTCTTTCTTTCCTTTTATGAATTGAACATTAAAAAGTGCAGACTAAAAGCTTTTTATTTTTTTCTTGTTAAATTTTATTTTTCCCTTCCTACTTTTGTTTGCCAGTCTGGAATTGCTATGAAATATTTGTGACTGGGACGAATACAGACCATCAAACTAAGCAAAAAGGAGGGGGAAAAAAATCACTTTCTGTATTTCTGTCACTTTGGAAATTGGAGAAGATTTTAAAAGACACAGAATGGCAAAAGAAAAAAAGAAATTAAAATGAAAAGGGAACTTCTGTTCTTTTGATAGTCTTTACTGCAGTTGGTAATAAAAACAAGTTTGAAGAAAAGTACTGTGTAAAACCTTCAAAAACTTAAGAAAAGGCTTAACACCATGAAATTCAAGTCACCGTGACATTTAAAGTATTTTGTGACTTGGTTTTCATTGTTTTCAACCATCACTAGCTACAATATTACTCATGTGAATGTAGTACTCTCATTTGTGTTTGAAAACATACGCAAGGTTTCTGGGCATTTTCTGAAGTTTTAAAAATAATTTTATTATGAAATAGAGGCCCTGTAATCACTAACTCATAAAAATAGCTAACAGATTTCTCTTTAGGGAGGAGGCAGGAGTGCCTGCATACGTTATCTGGAAGTTACTGAAGACCTGACGAGAAGCTTACCCTTGTCAAAACTTCTCGTGAGTAAAGTTTGTTCTCTGTTGCGTCTCCTCAGAAAATGGAATCCTTGTAGAATGCTTTTTCTTCAAGAGAAGGCTTTCATGCAACATTGGGCAGGAGCCCTACTGGGCCAGCTTTCTCCACTGTATTGCCTGTGAAAACTCAGGCAGATCTTGGCAACGCATAGCATTCTACTTTTGACCTTCTGCCCAACAAGTGAATGAATCTAGCTGCACAGCCATAAAGCAGCGAGCTGTGAATAAAAATCTGGAAATCTTTGTTTCATATTGATACTATAAAATCTATATACAGCACCTGAGACAGGTCTTTCAAATTAATTTTCTGATAAATCTTAGAATCAGTCAGTCTTAGCATCCTAAATTACAGAGGTCCTTTTTCAAATGTTGCCTTTGGATATTCTGTTACCAGAGAATGTAGGCCTATTAATGCTCTTTGAGCTCTGAAAATTTCAATCTTAAGTCATCAGGGTTTATTACAACATGGAAGATTGGATCCTAGTGTTTATCTCACAAGGTAAATCTAGACTCAGCATCAGTTTGTTCTTCAGAGCACAGCAGCAGCGATGTACTTGTTTTGAGTATTATTGGTTCCCATAACTACTCAAAACTACACTATAGAGGAGAGATTCAGCATGATCATAGGCAAAAAATTCTTGATTACATTTTCACTTAAGCAGCAACTTAGGAGTAAAAAAAAACCCATTGTAGAAGCAATTGATATTATGAGCATAGGACTACTTCTGAAACACTTGTTCTGTCTGAAGAGTCATGCAGCAATTTCTTTCAAGATGAGAGCACTGGATTATCTTGGTGTGAGCAGCTTGCAGACCTCTTTAGACCTGTGATGGGAGCTCACACAAAAAACAGAATTTGCAGCTTGTGTTTCATCAACTCATCAGTAAAGTTTGGCAGGGAGTCAGTTGTTCTGGTGAATAACCGAATCCTTCTTCAGGTCATTGTCTGGGGAAAAAAAAATCAATGAAAATATTCATTTTGGGTTAATCTGAATAATTATTAAAAGGTCACCTTTTCCACCAGGAAAGATATTAGCAAAGAATATTTTCAGCCTACAAGGCAGTTGAAAATTTAGCCAAGTGAAAGTAAAAGGAGTATTTGATAGGGTCTCTTTTTACTGGCATAGCAGTAAGTATATCTGTATCAAACATAATGTTCATCTCATACCAGGTTTTATAGTGACTATACAAGAGAATTTATTTTTATTATCTTTTGTAAGTCATGATATGTGCATATAAAATGTCAACTTTGTCAGAATTAGTCTTACAGCATATTTCAAAGAAGTAGAACCAATTTTAATGGGATTTTTATGCATCTCCATTCAGATGAAATGCAGGTTTTAGAGGGAAAAAAAATCAAAACCAAAGATATATGCAATTTATTTCTGTGCTCTATTTCCATCTCCAATCTCTCCACCAAACAATTGCCTTCAAGAGGTATTCTGTATTTAAATGGAGATGCTGTCACTGACATAGAAAGGATCTATTAGGTTTAAAATCAGACAAGCGTCTATGTACAAAAAAAAAGCAAACAAAGGAAAATATATTTGAACACGGAATGTAACAACACATTTAAGGGAGAAAATGTGAATGCATTCCAGTACCAGGAATGATGTCTCCGCTAACTTCCAGACCAATGACAAATAAAACAACTTGGCATTGCCTTGGTAGGAGTAATTTTATTTTATTTCAGGATTTAGGTACTCACCTAAACTTAATTTTCAAGTCCAACTGCTGGGAAGCAGGGGCCTTTTCAGAGGTTCCCAAAATGATGAAATCCAGCTGGGTCTAACCAAAACATTCCAGTGCTCCAGAAGCATCTTACCTTTTCCTTCAGCATCTTGACTGGTGTGGTTATTGTTACTCAAGCACCTTCTCCAGCACCTTTCAGCAGAACCAGGCTCTGCGGTATGTTCTGCATGAGAAAGTACAGGAGAGACTGCTTTCTTGCCTACAGCACAGTCTGGGGCAATTTTCCTCAGTACAGATAATGGTCCTGAGTGAGTACTTGCTCCAGCATGAATATCCATGCCAATACAAGCCAAGATACAAAAGTATTCCCATTTTCAACAGTCAGATAAAAATCAGAGACTCAGTGTGAAGCTGAGGGGTGACAAGGGAGAAAAGGATTTGGAGCAAAACCAATGTGAGTAGGTTTAGACAAATTCCAATCAATTTTGCTACCAATGAAACAGACAGTGATGAAGAGTGTAGTTGCTGAGTCAGGATAAATTGTAAAAAAAATACTCAAAAGAGAAAAAGCATTAACTGGATTTTTCTCCTTTAATCTCCCTCCAAAATTTGTTTGGGTGCTCTCTGTAACAAAACAAGATAATTTCTATTTTTCTGATTGGCACTGTGGGAACAATCACTCAGGACTGAACAGAAAATTGCTCCATAATCTTCGTGCTAACTGTGGTCTTCCTCTTACAGAGAATATAGTGCCAGATTAGTCAGGGCTGCCCTGAGCATTCATCCAAAATAAAGCAATCAGGTATCACCTAAGCTCTCATTCCCACCACCGCCCACTCATTGAGCACAACCTGATGCAGTGCCCGTGACATTCAGGCAAAGAGGGGCACTTCTGTTTCATGCTGATGGCAGGGTAACCTTGCAACTGCTTCTACACATTTCTCCTCCCTCAATATTCATTTGAAGGCGGAGCATTGGAAAAATATCGGAGTGGTACAGGCATAAGAAGCATTAGAGGTAGAAATCCATTACTTTAGGGAATTGAATGGCCATTTTGGAAAACTGAGCAGGCAAAATAAATAGTTAGACAAAATAGGTAGTTAGGCAAAAATGTTTCTAATGAATTCCAGTTGTGAAGAATTTTTGCAGTAGTGTGAAATTTTAGGTAGGGAATCTTTCAGAGGTGTCTTTTCTGGTCTAAAATCCTCAATGTGTGGGCCAGAGCATTCAAAGGGAGGTGAACACTGCAATTTCACTTCACTGGAAGCCACATGGGCCTCCCCACACACACATGCAAATGGTCAGGAACTCCATTTAAGAGCAGTCCCCAGAGTCATGGAAGGAGGCAGAACCTCAGGAGCAAGACAAAGGTTCTACCCATGCCGAGGGCTACACCAATGGTGGAGGTGACCAGAACAGTTTCATTTTCTCCACAGGCCATGCTGACATATTTCACAATCAATATGTTCACTTCAGAAACAAAGTGATATTTACAGACCTGTCATCAAGTGGAATGGATAAGAAATTTATTGCAGGCACTTAATAAGGCTCCAGTTTCCAGAAAGCATGGGATTCAAAGGAAGTGGAAGCAACTGAAGCTTCTGTAAAGATCTTTTGTGGAGGAGGGAAGGGGCAACAGCTGAGACCACGGACCTTCCTGGATTAGCTTTGCACAGACTGGCTCTCAGTGTCTTCCCTTTCCCTGTGTACAGAGGCTGTTCAAAACACCTTCCTCTTCTGCAAAGTGCTCAGAGGAAGACAGAACACACTGCAGGGGAAAGTGGAACCGAGTTCCTCTGTGTTCACTGCATTCCTCATAGGAACAAGCCTTCTCTTATTTAAATATTCAAGGTTATCTCTGCTCTGGCTGTTTGCATGGGTTTTGCCAAGTGGCAGCCCCATTCATTTTAACATAAAAATATAGTGTTGCTCAACTTGTCTTTAACAACAAGTGCCACTTTGACAAATGCTGCTGATAAGCCTTAAAAATACTGAAATATCACATGGAATGATGACAGAGTCCATCGCCCTGACCAGCATGGTAACAACCACTGCTGAAAATCACAGTGTTTCTTTAGATATATAAACAATGAAATAAAGGTAAAAGCTAGTAAATACACACACATTCTAGGTTTGTATAGGTTCAGTCCAGATAATTAACTGCTTTATTTGTAACAAATGCTTATACACTTTACCACGCAGGAATATCTTCTGTTTAATTAAAAATATCTTCAATATTGCACAGGTTGGCTTCCAGAAGAATGGCAGCTGTGGGTTTGGGTTCACCATGTTTCAGTATTATTCTTTCAAGAAGCAATGGTGGAATGTTTGCTAGTGGTTAATAGTAAAACCTTTTATAAAAATACATTGTCCTTGCAAACAAGATCTCAGATACCATGATCTGTGCCTCTGTTTCACAACTGCCCCTCTGGACAAATTTGCAGGTAGCAGTAAAAAGTAGAACTCAATTGAACAAAACACTCAGGTGCCACAGAGATGAAAGCAGCAGGAATAGACAGCAATAAAATGAGCTTTGATAAATGAAAAAGCCTGCACTCAGAGAGAAATACGAACAAGCACCTGACGACACAGAGATAACCCAGCAGCCAAAACCAGCGCATTAAAACAGACTTACTGTTTTTCTCAGTCATGTCCTCACTTGCAAGTGATTCTGAGAAGGAAGATTGCAGAAAAAGATAGAGGTGAAAAGTCAAAATAAACTGGAATACTACCAGGGATTTCAGAGTTGGCAGAAAGCATGCAGTCTAAGATTCTTTACTGTATAGAAGAAATTCTTTACGAAAAATGAAATTTGAAAGCAATCAGTTAACAAACATAATAAATACTGAGAAATTTTCTAGCCTAAAAAGTAAATATTTTCATGAATTTAAGTAGCATTTGAAATCATAGGCTAGAATTTCCAGATTTCAGGGATGAAAAATAATTTTTTTGCAAGAATTTTTTAAACATTTTAAACATTTTTAAACTCCAGAGACATAAAAAAATGTTTATTTTGTACTCATTTTACTGGCAGACTTTCATTTAAAAATTACCTTTGATATCAAGGGTATTTTTTACAGTACTTTGTGTGTCAGGATATAATTCAGAACAACATGTTTAAGGACTGGAACAGTTTTCTGCAGTCTCCCTAGACAATTTCAAGGAATATTGCTTAATTTTTTTTTCCTGAACCAAAATGAAATCAGACTTTCCAAAAAAACAGAACGGAGAGTACACTGGCAATAAAAAAAGGACATTAAAATCCCCATAATTTTAAGGGCAGAAAAGGAGATTTCTATGTATATTTCCCTCTTCTGACCCAGATCTCATCCTGCCTCAACTTCTGCAAAACCTCCTACACTCTAAGAATGAAGAGAATGGTTCCAGCACTAGGCTGAATTTTTCTCATTTTCAAGGTAAACGCACCTGAAAATTTTGAACCCTTTCTGATCTCTCTGTAGACAGAACCATGTAACTTAAATGGATGTGTACAAACAAATTCAGAAAACTTCCCTAGAGAATATGTGCATAGAAGAACTAGCTGTTGCCCACATTAATGAGTTTTAATACTTTTCATACCCAGTAATCCTGCCATGTGAACCTGTTCAAAAGACGGTCTCTTCCCAGTGGTCTTTTGTGTAAGGAAGAGAAAACCCTAAAAACCATTCATTTATCAATGCAGTTGACTGAATAATTCCACAATAAAATCTGAAGAAAAGTGGAAAGACAGCTTTCCAAACCCCTGATAGGTAAATAAATATGAGCTTGGTTATAAAGCAACTATTCTGGAGCTGGAATGACACAAAATCCTATGAACTCAAAATAAGAGCTAGCCTGCATATATTTATTTAAATCACCTCACATCAGACAAATTTAAACTGCTGAATCTCAATATATAGGTACTGCCATTTTAGATACTAAACTGCTAAATAGTCCACACTAACAGAGCTGGGAAAAGTATGAAAGGGGCTAAAAGCCTGAACAATATTAAACCATTAGTTTATCAGCAAGGATGTAAGAAATGAATATTCATGCAGTAGATAATATTTTTATGAATAGATTAACAGGTGGAGATAGGTGATCGCTTTTGAATTTAATTTTCACTCTTTCTTAAAATGAAAGAATAAATCATATCAATGCAGACTGCTTAGACTGGATTTTACTTGAATTTGAATAGCTGCATAAATTGACATAGTAAGTAAGGTTCGCTTTGTAAAATGGGTAGTTGAATATTAAAGAAACCTTTAATTTGAAATTTAACCTTTTAAAAAATATGTGTAATAAGAGTAATTCAGGGCAATACCTTATCTTAGATTGCGTGCTGTTTGTCTAGGAATCTTTTTCTGGAGGATTTTTCTTTTCCATTTTCCCTTCTGTCATTTGTAGAACACAAAGCACACACCAAAACCAGTATAATATCAGTAAAACCAATAAGAATAACAATATGCAATCAAGTAACAAAAGGTAATCCAGGGTGTCCAGCCTTGGAAGTCTTCCTAAATTTGCAGTTACCTTTTCTGTATTTTTTTAAAATTATTTTTGGGTGACAGAAAAGGAAAAGCTGCATTTAAAGGAGATATGAAATGTTACCACATAGTGTACTCCAAGCATCTTGTCATTATAGCGAATAAAGAGAAAAAGAAATGAAGATTTGTTTTTCTGACTTCTTAAATTTGTAGTTAATGCATCAGGACCTGCTCCATAATAAACAAAATACTTTTAAACAGATAATGACTGGATTTAAATTACAGATAATTTTTTTAACATGTACCTATCTTTTTAGGTAAATAATCTCAGGGAAGCAGAGGCATAAAGTGACCTGCTAATCATGAAGAATATAAATAAGAGCTAAATACCTCTTATTTATAAGAGTTAAATATCCCACTCCCAAGACAATGACTTGCAGGGTAGGGGTGGTGGGATGGAACTCAGTAACTCAAAAAAGAGAATGATCCTGAAAACGTGTGAATCTATTAAGGGGAGATAGTCTGCAAAACTTGAGGGCAAGCACAAACTTTAGGAAGGACAAACTACAAGAAAAACCCTTTGCTGCTGTTTGAACTGCTCTGAGATTTCCATAAACAATAATGGTAAGAACTAAGTTATTCTGCTGATGACACCCTGTACATTAAGGCAGGCAAGGAAAAGAAGGCTGATCTCGTACCATCATTGACATTATTCCACTCCCAAACTTTGTGTGCCTTTTAGACTGTATATTTTCATGCCACATACTTATTTTCAAATTGCACGGCACTGTGTTCAATGGGGTTTAAGTTCACTTGACTTCTCAGGTAAACATCACAGTCCTGGTCATCAGGTATGTGTCTGCACCAATGGTCTGATTCCCCTTCACAGGAAGCCTAAATATGGGAGAAACAAAGGCTCTGCTAGCCTCACCAGCAACTTGTTAGCTTTGGATAGCCAGGATAATGGCTGCAAACAGCATCACCAAGGACACAATCACTTGGGATTTTGGCCCTCTGTGATACTATTGAACAAATATTGCTATGGAACTAAAATAAAAATAACCAAAACACTTTTCAAGGAGCTTACTTTCTTTGCATGTCAACCTCACACTAAAACACTTGTGACTGTGTGCAGAATTTTGGTTGAGTCAAATCCTCTTTATCCATAGGTAGGTTGACATTTATCTGGGAAATGGCTGCTCCAGTCATAAAAGAAACAGTTGTTGAATGTTTGTGGCTATCTACCGTCGTAAGAACAGGCGACTCTCAGAAGAAGTCCTGTTCCAGACTACACCTTGTCTTCACTTGCAAGAGTGTGAGTCAATTTTCTTATTTTTTTAGCTAGACTTTATATTAGATATGCCATGGTAGTTTTTCCTGAACTAATTTGTGTCTTTCAGACATGACAACCTCTAGCGGCCTTTTTTTTTCTAGCAAAGTCAGTCATATGTGTAACATGAAAGACAACTACCTATATCTTCCGTTAGTTATATACCTTACACCAACACAGTTAGAGATCCTTGTTTACATGCTCTTTTATACTCTACCTGCATAACTTTTTGAGACTCTCAATTCATTCTCACTTAGAATGCTTCATTGCCTTCAGCAGCCACCCTTGGCTTTTGAAGGCTGATAAGAGAAGTGTTATTTTCTGTCGAGTTTATACTTCACTCTTCTAACTGCATCATGAGAAGGAGTTTGCAGTCATTATCAGTAGTCATAACTGATGTAGGAAAGCACTGGAACCCTGCAAGCAAGAGACAAATTTTACTGCAGGAGTCTGACCCCAAATCTTTCTGAATTACCAGCACCACATTTATCCTGTCCACGGTTCCCATAGGCTCCCTCCAGTTCCTTTTGGGAGAGTTGAGCCAGCCACGCACCTCCCACCAAGCTCCTCCACAAGGAGGAACAGACAATATTCTTCTATCATAGAGATCATCTCTTGAAATTAAATCCTAGATGAAGGACAAAAACGGGCACTAGGGTTTGAGAAAGTCATAAATTCAGGTCACTCTGAGTAGTGAAAGAATTTTAAAAGCCATGCTCAACTATCTATAAATCTGGGAGTATTTTTACCTTTCATGTTAGAATCTTTAATGAGAAGCAATTGAGAAAGCACAAGGATAATATATGATGAAAAATTAGGTATATCACTGAGACCAGCAGGGACATTTCAGAGATAAAAACTGAAATCACAGTGCTAAAATGGAATCATTTAACTCTCCTCTTCTGTGCTTGTTTAAGTCCTGCACCTTGTCCTCAACCAGTATTTTGCCTTCACCATCTCCTACCAGCCTCTTGCACAATCGACAGGCTCATCCGTTAGGGCACCAGAGCACAGTTCTTGAAGGAATACCCTGAGATCTGCACTCCCTTCAGGCCACATACCTGTTTCCCCCCATACAGGTCCAAACAAAGACAACAGGGCTTACAACCCCAGACTTGGTAAGCTGAGCTTTATTTAATTATGTAAGTGAAGTTAAATTTCCCATTGGAGAGGAAAGGGATGTCTACAATCTTATCTTGTGAATGGAGAAACTAAGACAGACCCGGTTGGCGTTATCTGAGATTATTTCCAACTTCATGTCTCCAGCTTTCACCCACAACCACCCTTCTGTGCTGCAGCCCTTGCATGGGGACATCCCCAGAGACATTCTGAATAATTAGATATGCAGTGCACCACATCCCTTCTAAGAACAATCTACTAACTCGAACCAATATATTATACAAGTTCAGAACAAACAAAATGGTAGGAAGCAAAATAACTTACTCATTTGTCTGTGGTCTGAAGACACACTATAAGAAGATAGCTGGGTTGTGCTATCATTCTTAGATTTACAATTAACACATATAAATTAATGTCAATTTCACATAATATAATGCAGAATAACACTTTGTAGAAGTAACTGCCATGTAACTAGTCTGTACTAGCCATTAAGACTGATAAGACAAAAGCTTCTTTTGCTACTGCTCAGTCCTCACAGCTAACCTGAGATACAGCATGCAAATATTAATTAAGGGACATACATTTGTCCAGGAGCTGCAGCAGAGACTGCTGAAGCTGCAGCATTTACAAGCAGACCTGGAAGAATCTTTCAATGACAGCACTAAATATTGACCAGCTTTATTTACAACAGTTTTTACTCGTTCATTACCTCCTCAAGGAAATATTAAAGAATAGATCTTTAATGCAAACAAGGCCACAAATTCTCACTGCAAGCAGAGCAGAAAACAGTTATACATGGCTGACTGAACCTGCAAGCCGAGAGAGACAGTGGCCATTACTGGAGGAATTTGGAAAGAAAAACAAGCTAAACTCCTTTTTCCCTACTTCTACCTAGACCACTGTCTGACAGTGTGCCATACCAGAAAAACTTTTAACATAAATGAGACATGCTGGTGCATTTTATGTACAACCAATGCAGAAGCAGAATTGTTACTGTCACCTGCTTCATACATTTCTAGCAAAATACAGTAATAATTTCTGTAAAGCACAGTATTATTTTGAGTCCTATAAAGAGTTTAATAATCTCCTCAAAATCTGATCTGCTACTTCCAAAATTTAACCATAGTCACTAGACCTCAGAAAAGTGGATCAATGTTATGTAGAAGTGTTGAAATTTTCCGCTGTAAGTTATATTAGGAAGAATCCCAGATACAGTTGTCTTGTATCAAAGCACTTTTATGCCTTTGAAAGTATTTTGGAGGCTTTTTCTTAAATTGTAAAGTGTGACTCAAATTGCTCAAGGAAAACATAAAATTCAAGATGAATTTGACCTGAAGTTTATCTAGGTGTTGCTAGGTCTGCTTATATGCTCTGTGACAGACGAACCGTAGTACGAAGTTCTCTAATTTCACCTGCCTACAAGCTTCAATTGACACATAGCTTCTTACAGATACAAAATAAAAAAAGCTTTACAAACACAGACCTTAAGCAGATTTAGCCTAGTCATCATTTAATGTGGCTGATAGCTAGAAAACATTGATCTGAGTATCTCTTACTTCTGTCAAAACATAATACTTAGTCCCTTTAATTGTCTGGATTTTTTCATTTGAAAGCTTTTGTGAAACTTTGTATTTTATATCAAAAAAACACCCCAGATTTTCTCTCTGCAGCAAAGCTGAAGGGGATGTGCTCACCACACTGCTCACTGATGCCAGAACCAAATGATGAATAAAGCT
Organism: Edolisoma coerulescens; assembly: GCA_013397115.1. NCBI lineage: Eukaryota > Metazoa > Chordata > Aves > Passeriformes > Campephagidae > Edolisoma > Edolisoma coerulescens. The sequence goes on along the minus strand of VWZW01000765.1, from coordinate 77,853 downwards.
TGTACTACAAATGACAGAGCCATTCACATTCATCTGCCTTACACTCGGAATATCTGCCTGAATTTGCATTTTCAAATTAATATGCTATTGTTTGTACATTATTTGTTACTGATGTCATCTTGTAAAACAACATAGAGATTCTCAGATAGGACAAAAGTAGATGTACTGTATTTCATTTTTAAGTCTACTTACACACTCTAAAATTCAACATCAGTGCAGGCTAACCTTATATATGGTACAATGAAATTTTACAGTAAACCAAGAAATACATCCTCACAGCTGAAAAAAGTAGTGGGTTAGAGGTGTACTCATAAATCAAGACTCAGTTCACATTAGCAGTGCAGAAGGGTGCCTGAGAAATATGACATGGCCACCTCAGTTACTTGCACAGTTTGTTAAAAGACAGCCTCAAGCACACACTTAAAGTTGCTACGCTGAAAACCAAGCCAACACTTAAGGCTTTCTTGGCAGTTAATCAAATCAGGGAGGGAAGTGGGATAGGTAAAGGACTGGACACCAGGGAAAGAGCAGATTGGAGACAAAGAGATTGAGGAGGACTTGCCTGTTACTAACCCAGGCTGCCTACAGTCTCATTACTCTCTCTAATCACACCACCTTTCTGCCTTCCTAAACAGTGTGAAAAAATTAAAATGACTATGCTTCAATAATTCCTTGATGAATGAATTTCACTCCTGAAATGAAATAAAACAATTAGTAAAACCAAGAAAGATAAATCCTTTATTTGTTTTTGTTTCTCATACTTTTTCATTCTTGCAAAGCTCAATAAAAGCATAGAGCATGAATTCATGGGTTGTAAAACCTGAAGGGAGCATTGAAATATGTAACCCCACACAGACTTTGCAGTGGGAGATGCATAAAAAAGGCGTTAGTAAACTATATCAGATATCTCACATGGCACCAAACTGAGCTGCTTTGAGGATTTAAACTAATCATAGGATCATAGAATCATGGAACAGTTTGGAAGGGACCCTCCAACACCATCTAGTTCCAAGTCCACTGCCATGGGCAGGGACTTTCCACTTAGGTTGCTCAAAGACCCATCCAGCCTAGCCTTGAACTGTCCCAGGGGTGTGGCATCATCAGCTTCTCTGAGCAAGAGAGGTTCCTGTGCCTCACCACCCTCACAGTAAACAATTTCTTCCTAATATGTCATCTAAACTTTCTCTCAGTTTAAAGCCATTGCCCCTTATCCTCTCACTAAATTCCCTTGTCAATCTCCCTCTCTGGCTGCCCACACAGTACAATACACAGCGCAGAAACACAGAAAGGGGCCATCCCCAAGTAGAGGAGGAGCTGTGATGATCCGGTTTTTAAAAACAGAGTCTCATGTGAGCAGTATTGCATGCACTGGGAGTGGTAGCTCCTTAAGCATCGTTTTAACCCTCTATACCTGTAACCCATTCCTTCAAAAAGTATTTCAGGAGGTCTACACTGAAATTGTCACAGTCCACCTTGAGTGAGCACCTCAAGGGACCCACAAAACTTGTAAAGCGAGGCATGTGCTGCCCAGAGCCTGTGGAGGGTGGGGGTACGTGTGCAGCTGTGTGTGCATACATGTGACTGCGCCGGTGGGGTTAGGTTAGACCTTCTTGGCATTTACCATAGAAGGGTCTTTGCAACTCTGTATGTTTCATACTGTTTTGTAAGTGTTTATTATTGCAGTTCATCTGTTGTGTTTCTGATATTCATCCTCAATGTACAGTTCACTAAGCTGCTGATTAATTATGTCCCACTAATACATCAACAAATCACACCAACCCTGAGTTAGTGTTTTTACTCAGCATTTCTTTCCATGTGACACTTCAGTGCCATTGTTATTTGATCACAACAGAAGGTTTTACTCTTTGCCAGTGTAAAGAGTGAGAAATTCTGATATCCTGTACTTTGCCATCTTCAGCATATGAAACACAACAGAAATAAAACCCAAAGATGCTTACATACTACTTTACAAATAACATTTCTAGACACCACTGATGCAAATAAACCCTAATCATTAAGACACAGGTGGTAATCTGGACAGAACAAAGACTGCAGATCTGCCCTCATTAGTTCTCAAGCCACCCATATATTCAGAGGTGAGAGGTCTAGGGTTTCGTCGGGTATTTTTCTCCAACAAATACTTTTAAACATTCGCAACATAAAAATAAGCAAAAATAATGCTGTATTTTCTTTATGGATTTATAGTTACTTTTTCAAGAGAAAAAAGTTCCACTCCTCCAAATCAGGCGAGGCTAGAAGTGCTGTAAATCTCTTCCCTTGACTACTTCACAGAAGAGGTGGTTTATGTGTTGGTGAGATTTCACGAGCTGGACTGAGCTTTCTGACCTAGCCCAAACAAAATTTGTGAAAGGGAAAACCTTCACAGGAACTCTCAAAGAATAACATCTACTTCCATGTGACTTCAATATCCACGTCATTACGGTTTCTCTTTTCAACAGTGCTTGTAATAATTCTGAAAGTAGCATTTTTAAGCTCAATTTCTAGACATCCACTATTGCCATCTATCCAACAAACTTCTTTCTTTATCATTCTTTCCAGTCCTTCTGTTGCTGGTGCTTACGCAGCTGGATTCAAACTGCATCTTTCTACATAGCATAAAATCTCACAAAAGACCATGAGAGAAAGATTTTAAAAGAGTGAAATAATAAGTGGAAGGAGTTTCAGAAGGTCCAGAAGGAAATTAAAAAGCAAGATGGTAAAGATAGCACTATCACCTGAATCCAGAGACCATGGGCAGTGGGATGATTTCAACTGGTACATCAGCCTGGGATTTATTGCAGTTGGGTCAAAAGTAAAATTGAAACAAGGAAACCTAAAAATAATACAGAAACATGTAAAGAAAAGAGCTATGAAGCCTTTCTGAACATTCTCCAAGCCTGCTTTTTTTCAGAACTCGCAAAAGTAAGAAAATCCTTCTTTGAAGTTGCTGCAAGGAAGAAGGTCATTGAGGAAGATGCTAAAACCTGCTGATTGACAAGATCATCCCTCTGACTGCTGATTTCTAAACCTGGCATTTTTTAATAGATGAAGCAAGCAGCAGAAAAAGCAGAGGGATAGTTGTGATATCATCCTTGCTGATTTTGTTTTCAACCAGCTCCTTTCGTGAAGATTGCAGGTAGTATATACCACACACATTTTCTATGACAAAGAATAATATATTCTTCCGAGTACTGCAATGCTCACCATTAAAAAGAAAAGAAAATTGACTTACCTAAAGCCTTTAGGCTGGTTTCTGACCTCTTCTTCATCACTTTTATACCACCCTGGCCTTCACTGGGCCTTCACTGGTTTCAGTGGGATCACAGTTGAGCAACAAGAAAGGAATGCACCTGGGGGCAGGCTAGAAAGGAGAACTGGAGGCACAAAAGGCAAAGACCACAGCTGAGATAACAACAATTTACTCGAAACAGCAATGGGATAAGAAAATGCCCAGCCCAACTCACAGTCGGCAGCACCCCACTCCGACCGCTCCAGCCACCACGCTTGCTCCACCACAAGGAACACGGAGAAGAAAGAACTGAAGGAGTATAGGCTCCCACCACACACCAACCAATCCTCGATGGTAAAAGTGGCTATGACTGCATTCAGATGAACACCCCTGACACAAAGAAAAAAGCTGCACTCTTGCAATTCAGTGAACCCCTGATTGATTGAAACATGATGGAAGAGTATCAACAAGATGGAGAAAAGAGTTCTATCAGTCCTGCAAGTCCTCTCTCTCATCAAACCTGGGCATGAGCACAGGTTCTGGAGGGAGAGACAAGCCAGGCTTTTATCCAGTACTGAAGGAAATTTACCCAGCTCTCACTCAGTCTGAATGAGAGGCCAGGGAGGAAAGTAATGTCTTATGCTGCCATCACCAGACTTCATGGCTTGAAGGATGGATGTTGCTCTTGCCTTTTGATCACAGCTCTAAGGGTCAAGCCCAGCTGCACTTTCAGAGCCCACTGCAGGTGCTGTCATTGCACAGCACAACACTCTAACCACCTGATGTGCTCTGCTTTAACGGCCAGAGATTTGCAGCAATGTGTTTCACATCCCCTGGAGATCTTTTTACTGAGTGGCAAAAGCGGTTGTCAGCACTACCTTCCCATGGGATACCATCCTGGTTCCCACTCCTGTCTCTTTCCTTGTCCATACATATCACCCAAAAAAGCCAGCATTCTCAGTTTTTTCCCAATCTAACATGTCATTTCTTCCTGCAGATAGAGTAGCTACTTTTGATTTTTGCATAATGATCAACTAATTCAGGAGTTTCAGCTTTACTTCATATTTGCTACTATCTGACCCCTATCGGGTCTGCTGTTATTCCTTTGAATTTCCACAGTAGTATAAATCCTTTCATTTGTTCAGACAATATTGTCCTTTTCCTTTTTAGTCACCACCTTTCTCTGTGTTGCTGTGGCTCTGAAATGTCTTTCTGGGCTGCTAAGTGACCTAGCTTTTCTAATGAATAGGCCAATTTTAGGGACGTTTCTTAATCCATTCTGATTGCAGCCACTGATTTTTCTGATGTTCAGCACAAACAAGCACAAAATATTTCAGCAGCCTGCCACAATAATCCTAGTAATAACAGGCATTCATCCTTAGGTTTCACTTCATAACAGCTACAATATTCTGAGAACCTCTGTAATATATTATCCATTGTTCTGTGAACTGGATGGGCACTCTTCTTTCACAGGGAACTACCTAAAACACCATTTGTTTTCAACAGCATAACCATACCTTTTTAGCATTCCCATTTTCTTTCTTCCCTGCATAGAGCCCGCTTCTCTTTTGTTCTACTCTTAAACATCGTGTATAATAATATTCACAACCCTTCACATAAACTGCAGAGTATTTCTGCAGATCTGACAGGAGTATTCTGAATGATTGCTTCATGGAAGAAAAAAGATCCAGAAAGTCTGGTTTATACCACCTGTCCTCTCCTCTCCAGTAGAATTTTATTAAAATTAAAATATTGTGGTACCTTGTAGGGAGACATGAGCCAGGGCAACAGTTAAAAAACACTCTTCTATTTGGCCTATAAATGCATTAAAAGAAGAAACCATAAAATCACTCTTTCCTATTTTCATCTGGCAATTGTTTCTCCATCCATACCTGGATAATCCATTCATTTCTTTTAAG
>VWZW01000765.1:56747-70492 GCA_013397115.1 Edolisoma coerulescens | reverse complement strand
TCCTTCCTTCCTTCCTCCCCTCCTTCCTTCCTTCCTTCCTTCCTCCCCCCGCCCCAAAACATGCATCTCTGATCCAAAAAAACTGCATAGTTTGAAACTCTCAATTAAAAATGAGGCATTTTGGTGAGTAGGAACAATGCCTGCTGATACAGCATCGGGTTAAATATGATCAAGTGCTCATCAAACATCAGCTTGCTCAAGACCAGTGTAAACACTTGAAAAAGCTCTATGTTTCTGAGCAGAATAAGGTTTATGCTTTCTTTAGAGGCCGTGTTAAAGAAGGTGAAATTGTTTTGGATGGATAACTTGATACAGATAGAGCTCCTCTCTTCATTTTTCCAAGTTTGGACAGGTGTGGCTGCACTAACTCTGTGACATGGCTATGCATTTACTCTGGTGTAGTCAGAACCTTTTTTTGTTCAAAGTAATTCATACTGCTAAACAAACCACTGCATAAGCTGCTGCAGGAGGTGATCCTCACAGAGCAGAGATAAGAAGATAGTTTAGTGTGGAAAGCAAGTCACATCCCTTTCCTTTCAGTGCTGTGGAAAAACACACACATACACAGAGGTAAAGATCTGCAGCTTACTTAAGTCTTTCATCTACAGGCTTCAATGATATTCGACTGTTATTCTTCTCTTAAACCAAAACCTCACCTGGGATCATGACCATTTCCCACCTCTGCTGTAGACGTGGATCCTTCCTTGGTTGCCCAGTACCAATTATAATTTTCCAGCTTTGTGGACAGATCAGAGACAGTCAGAGTAAAGAATTACAAGCTTCTTAACTGTGTCCAACAGCAGTCTCCAGACCCTCCTTTTCTCTTTAAATGCACAAACATGAAAGCTAATGGAGAGATGGAGGTGAAATTGCTGTATCGTTTACAGCTTGCTATTGTATCTGAAAATGTCTTTTGCCCTTTATGTAGCTTTTTATAAATCAGTGTAAGTTCTCTCCAGCGAGGAATGTGTGTACTATCACAAAACACAGATATTGTCAGAGGAAAGAGCAATGGGGCAAAATAGTTGCATTTTTCCATTTTATGGAGCTTTTTCTCACCTATCTTGAGGTCACTTCTCTCCAATCTGGAACACCAAAATAAAGAGAGAAAGGNGGGAGGGAGGGAAAGAAGAAACGGGTAAAAACATTTCTTAAAAACCGTCATCCAAATAGATAAAACTTGCAAGAAAAGTCCTCTCTTTTCTCTTTCAGGAAAAGGAAGATAGTGAGTATGCCATGCCTTTCTGCTTCCTTATACTATGTAAAAATCTATAACCTAAAGCAGTCAAAAAGCTGCTTAAACTGTGGAGAAAAGCTGGCCAGGAACAGGTTACTGCATTTGCAAAGATTGCTTGAACACCTTTCTCACCCTCCACACTCCTAAACAGAATAGAGAAAGGCATCTGCTTCAAACCCTGTGCCATAAGTACCTGAATACTCAACACCCCAGCTGAGACTGGTTCTGCACACTGTATTTGTATATTCTTACTGAATTGCAGCAAGTATTTCCCATATTTGAGTATGAATTGACTTCTCAGCACATTTGTGCCGCTTCTGAAATATACACTACTGTGAATGCCAAAGAATTTGTATCAATTTAATTTTATTCATCACACAAACAATATGTAGATAATGGACATGTCACATTTCTGGACAGCTTTAGAAATTAGGAACCTCAAACTCTGAGATCAGAGTTTTCTAGCAAGAGAGGCAAGCAAGTCCTTGCACTGTTCCTCACTGGCTTAAGCACATGAAATCTGTAGGGGTGGATAAGTCTCCATCTCCAGATGAGTTGTGCAAAAGACTGCCATCACACTGCAGCACTGAGCAGTAGCATTTCTGACAATCCAAATTTCACCTCTCCCCAGTCCTCTCTCTATGGTGTAAGTCTGTGTAGATCCTCTGTTCTGTTTTTGCACCAGCTCTGGGTCCAGCCCAGGGTTTAGTGTTAGGACTTGATGAGGTAAGTAGGAGTAAAAAAGCATCAGACTAATTTATATCCCGAGACCACAACAGTCTTCATCTGTTCAGACAGATACCAGGAAAACATATGTAATTGTGCAGGATTTCAGCACAGACTTAGTATTTCTTATGTCCCTCATGTGCAACATCACTCAGACAAGTCTCATTGTCTCTTTTCTAACAAATCAAAGCTGTTGGGAAAGTAAGAAGGACCACTTTGGGGACTGTAAATGTTTACAACTCCTACATGCTATGAACAGACAACGAAACCAACAAAACCAAAACTGGCTGGAAAATGCACTGTCCCTAAACCTCATAAACCATGAGAGAACAGTTGGGTCCATGGCAGACAGAAGTTATGTGCAACTTCAAAAATAGATGAAGCCCAATTACCCCCAGTGAAAATGAATATAATTATATTGACTTCACTGATATTTACACTAGCTGAGCATTTTGCTCTATACTAATCTTGGTAATTATTTTTTAAGGTTATGTGGAGCAATAAAAAATCAATACATTTTAAAAAATCTCATCACAGACTTCCTAAGTTTAAAATAAAATGTTCATGATCATGGAAAAACTAATCCTAGGGACAGTTTCTAGGTTACCAGTGTTCCACATCAGCCCAACAAATCTCTTTCCAGCCTAGCTTGATAGGGATCACTGGAACTTCTGTCATTGGGTAACTCATGAAAATATTTTCATTAATTATAGTTTCCAGCCATTTGATTTTTTCAGAGACTTTCCCTCTTTCAGATCATCCATCTTATTCACAGTAGTGGTGTAGTGGCATTGGATGGGAATGACTGGAGGGGAGGTGGTGCCACCTGGAAGAGAAAACACTTATCAGTGAACCCTGCCTTTCTCTGGGAAGTTGGTGCTGACTTGTCTGTGTCAGGAACACCACTGAGGCCCACAGAGCCATTAGGATGTTAGTGCATTATTAGAAATTAAAATATTCCATCTTGCTATTTCATCTTGATTCTGACTTTCATTTTAAATTACTTTGTCTCTTGTGCCCTGTTAAATTGATTTGTTATGCTAAATTTGTGCCAAATAAATAATGAGCTTCCTAATTAGCTTATGTTGAAGCAAGGCAAGGATGAAATTATATCCAACTGTCTTAGTGTCTGGGGCCCTATGAGAAAAACACACTGAAGATACTGGAAACTGTGCAACTCCTCAACACGTTAGTTGCTAGCATATTGATTCCCAGTGCTTTGATGCTGCAGGGAAGTAGTTGCTTTGAATGCTTCTAAGAACACAGAGCTTAGCTCTCATCACAGCAGTCTCACAGAGAGCTACAACCTACAGATGAAAACTCCAGTAAGTAATAGAAGAAAAATGTGCATTCACACAAGTCTCCTGAACAAATAACTGACACAACGCTCTGAATTAACAATTTTTACTTTATTTTATTTTACCCTAACTAATCCACAGCCTAAGCAAACATGATAAATAACCTAGGAACTCTGGCACATTTTCAAGCTTTAAAGGGATCTGAACTCCTCTCCCATCTTTGAAATAGGGCCTCAGCCTTGTACAGCAGATAAATGCAATGGAAAATTTTGGCTAAAAAGATCAAGAGGGAATCTCTGCCTCCACTTAATTCAGTGGCAAAATCCTTGTTAGCCACAATCTAACAAGGCCTAAGCCGAAGATCTACATATCACCTGAGAGAGGACAGAATCAAAACTAAGACTCTGGTATGCCTGTCTGCTGTCCTAGACAAAACTATGCCTGTGACACTGGCTGTTGCTATTGCTATCACAAGCATTACTAGTATCACAATCTTTTACTATTATTATTACTTCCAAAACTGCTGATATTACTGTTGTTCTTGACTCTGTCCAGACAATTTCTGGTATTTTTATATGGCAATATTTCTGACGAAATATACGTACATCTTCTGCTGCTCTTTTCAAGCATTGTATTCAATGAGAAATTCAAGAACAACATGAATTTTTGTCAGGACTTACATCCTGAAAATAGTGCAGATGAAGCAGAATAAGTACCAAGAACTTTAATAGCTAACCAGGGAACACATCTCATCTATCAGCCATGACAAGTATTTTCTTTCTACTTGGGAGAAGTGTCATGAAAATGCATTATGAAATGTAATTAGACACATGCATTAACTCTTTTGTTAAGGAAGAGAAATACTTCTTTAGCTGCCAGAGTTCACCGAAAGGTGGATAATCATTTGGCATAATTAGCAGAAGACTGACTCATGGAAAGGGAAGCTGTTCACCAGATTTAGCTAGAAGCTAATGATGTCTAACCAGCAGAAAGAAGCATTCATATTTAAACAGCATCTCTGTTTGCACTAGATGAAAATAAAAGAGAATCATGAATTTTTTACCTAGATAGCAAATATTTTAGCATAAGCTTATAAACCTATGATGCAAGAATTGCATTAAAAGCCCAGGACAAAAGTCCATCTAGTTCAGTGGAACTAGACTACAACACAAGCCGGAAAGAAGCACTAAAGTAAAGAGTGAAAGAATGAAGGCATGGGGTTTATACTGAATATAGGAAAAACTTCTTCATTATTATCATAAAAATATACACCACATCACAACAAATATTCAATCTGTAGTCTTGAGAGATTGAATCATTCCAGGAATACTAACACTAAGACCTGGAGTTTTGTTAAGAAAGATGAACTTCAAAGTTATATAAAATAATTTATTGTAACTCAATCCATGTCCATATGTTTGCTGTAAAGCTAATATGTAATACAAAACAAAATTGGTATCATTTACAAGTGAATATCATCTACACTGCTTTGCTGGTACCAACCTGATATAGGAGGAGCCCACTTTTTTCAAGCAATTTGGTCACAGTAAAGTCATATTTTTTACTTTAATTGGTTGGGGGGTTTTGTTTCAGGACACAATTTGGACCATGGCTGGGAATGGGGAAGGGCCAAAATAGAGGAATACAGGGATAGTAACTTAGATTGAAGAACTGGGTGCACAGAAATCAGAGTTATAATAAGATCAGCTGCAAAGATTTGGTTGGGTCTGTCAGTGTGCTGGGCTGTTTGGCTGGTAGACAAGTGCTGTGTAACAGGATGGATGACTGCAGGCCCAACAGGGAGGTTTCTTCATTTACGCTCTTAAACACTGCCCTGAAGAGTTGCATTTCAGCTCTGGCATCTACCTCAGAGCTCCTGTGTAACACGAGACATGTTGCCTCAATACTTTACAAATCTCTAAGTATATGACACATTTTTTCAAGCGCCACTGAGCATGGGGGAATGTAGAACCACTGAGCTCTCAGTGCTGCAACTGAAGGCAATGAGAACTGGTCTTTGACATCTTCCTGTGGCATATGACAGTGAACCACTTTGTAACACCAAAAATTTTACCACAAGTGTTTTTCTAGCTGCTGTTAGAATCATCCTTCCATCAGTGAAACAGGTTCAAATACTTGTTTTAATTCACAAAAATATATAAAGTTTTATGTTTAAAGCACCCAGAAAGAGTGACACATTGACAGACACCTTCAAAAAGCCTGTGAAGAAATTAATTATTCTATCTTCACAGTAGAGTTTGAAGTGTGTATGATAAAGAAGGAAGATAAAATAAATGTCAAATAACTGCTCGTGTAACCAAGCACCAACTGGTCATGGGTCACTTTGAAGAAAAACAAGTGCACACATAATTACAATATCAGAAGATATAAAGTGGCAGCTGAAATGAGATTGAAGGCATAATTCTGACACTCTGTGCTGTTTAAGTGTTTGCCTTTAGAACCCCCTAATCATGTTCTTTTATCACCAAGGGTGAAGTGAATTCATTTTTTAAATCAACAGAAAGCCGCTATTTAAAATAAGGCTAGTGCTTGTCATTGATTAGACATAAAAGTACCTTACTCTCAGGACATATTAATGAAGCTCTTCAGTTACCTCACAGATAATCTGAAAACACTTCGTAATGACACCAGGGTGATTAAACACCTCACCCCAGCTCAGAGGTGAGATTGGCTGAGAAATTTTGTAAATGTTCCTGTGAGTCTGTGGAGCTGCTTGTGTGACTTTCGTGAATAAATGGAGACTTCTGCCTGTACTAGGGTGCTCTCAGAACCGCTATGTCTCATGTGCAGGGCTGTATTTTTAAATAAAATATTAGCAACCTGGTAAGCAACCGGCTACAATCCATAAAAAGCTAAATTTGTCTGTTTCTGGGATACAGTTTAGGTTAAGACATATTAGCAGGTATGAAAGACATTTGGGTCTCTTTTTAAAACTCTGTGCTCCTTTCTCTCCCTCTTCCAACTCTTTTGGAAGCACCAAGAAATGTTTTCAGAAGTGAAATGCATCATTTGAAGGTGCTGTGTACAAGGCAAGACATTTCACTCAATCTCAGGTCAGCTCCCACCTCCAGGCAGGATGAGAGCAGCATTTTTAGAAATTTTCAGAGTTGATACTGAGGGAGCTGACACCGGTGAGTCCCCAGATACCATCTGTCACAGTTCTTCCTGCATGACCAGACTTTGCACAGGCTGTTCTTCAGCCAGTTGTGTCACCATTGTTCCTACTGTCAGCTGAAGGGAGCTGGTGCCCCTCTCCTCTGGAGAGGAGGACGCTGGTTTGGAGGACCTGTGGCTGGGTGGGGGTTCTGTTTTCAGGCTGTTTTTATCAACAGGAGGGGTCCTTGTAAATACTGAGGCTCATTAGAGGGTGGCTGACTGTAACAGCAAAATGGCTGCAGAATTTAACCTGACTCTTCCTCTCCTCCTCATTTCTTATTAAATTACCTTCATTCGTTAAGAAAGCTACTGGCTTTTCTTCTTCCAACACAAAAGATACAGAANCATGCACCATATCAGCTTTGTGTCTGCACTCACATTGTTGTGTCAGGAGAGCCATGATGTCTGAAGTGATCAGTACCAGGTTAAGGTGGAAAAACAGACTTAAGGGCTGTTGCACAGACACTTACATACAGCCAGCTGAAGAGGAAAACAAATTTACTGAGATCTTGGCAAGAGGTGATGTTTACACCAGGAATCAAATCTTCCGAATAAGGTGGTAGCTTGTTTTCTGAATGGTGAGAGCTGTCTCTGCTGCAACAGCCCTCGCAGTAACATCTTGAGCTGGGCCAAGTGATATCACTCATACCTCTGCCCTTCTTAGTCCCTATAGCCCAGCTGGCTACACTCCTATGTGACCACTCAAGCACAAGCATAATCCTTCACTATGTATTTTATAAACCAAGTACCAAATGTCTTAAATAGCTTAATGATGTGCAAAAGGCTGCACTGCATGGCCTCTTCTGCACATAGTCTTAAATGCCTGCTTACAAGTACTGTTTGATAGCTACGTACTATTTGGTCAGTTCTGCAACCAGGACCACCTTTAGAAGGAAAGGTCAGATTGTCCCACCATGATATTGAGTGGGACTTTTAAGCATATGAATTGGACAAGAAGAAAGTTACACCAGGAGGGTTCCTGCATCCTATAGTTGAATACCTAATTGTGAAGATGGCCAGAAGTTGAGTCTCTCACCTGCTTCCAAGGGGCTCCATCATCTGCAGCCAGTCCATTGTCTTCCTTCTGATGACAACTAGTTGGTGAGCTCCTGATCTTATCCTCCTTATCTTCAAATTAGTGACTCAGGAGCACTGGGTTCACACACAGGCACATTTCTGATATCCAGCTGCACTGTGGTAGATGGGTAGATGGACGGATTGATTTGTTTTATCTGCAGAAATATTCAAGGTCTGGATGTCAGCCTCACTTAGAAAATGTCCATATCCCATCTTCAAGGCATAGCACTTGAGAAGCTTCTGATTGTCTCGAATGTGATACTTTTTGTGGGCTACATACTTTTAACCCTCTTTTTCATGTGGACCTTCAGGTTATGACAGGCATAAAACAGGCTCTGTTACTCCCCATAGCAGAGTATTGTGAGAGCTCTGGGCAGGCATAGACACAGATTGTGGGAATTATCTGGTTAACACAAGGGCTGATGTTGAAAATGCAGCAGCAGGCTTAGCTGAAGTCTGTTGCGCCACTGTCTAACAACACCTGCTGTCCTCTTAGCAGAAAGCAGCAGGAATGAGGCTTTGCACAAGGAAAAAAATCACATTGGGGTTTGTTTTGTGAGTATACTCTACTGCCAATACAAGACTAAACTATTTGCACTGAAAGACAGATCAACATTTCCTAAGAGACGTTTTACCCTGACATGAGAAATTAAAATGCAAAACACACTTTTCCTGAAGACTAAAGTCAGCTTTGTAAACCAAAAGACAGAGAGGAAGCAAGAGCTAAATGGGGGGAGAAAAAAGCAAGTATGTTGGCATACATCAACTCATTTGGCTTCAACAGATTACTTTTCAAACAGGCTATGATCTCTCCAGTGCAGGAAGAACAATCCTCATGAGCACTGCTGGTAAGAAGTGCGGTGATGCAGTTCTGCAGGCATAACATGAGAGAGGCCATAGGAATCCCCCATACAAGAATCCCCTAACCCCATCGTGTGTTTCTGCTCCCTGAAGAGCCTCACACAGATGCTGCACTAACAGGGAGTCTTTCCTCTCTGGTCTTTGAACAACATTTTGTGAGATCAAGTCTGGAGGTGTCAGAGGGATGAGAATTTTTGCAAGGAAAATGAAAAGTGACATGTTCTTTCCCAAAGTAGTGGCAAACTGAATAGCCCAGAGAGGTCAGCACCGGAGAAGAAAACAGTGTGTCACTTGTTTGCTAAGTGAAACACCTGAAGACTAAAAAGTTTCTTTAAGGTACTGCGAAGCAGAGTACCTGCAAAGCATAAGAATTTCGTACATATGTGGGCCTCAGCCCAGCTCTTCATTCCCAAGATCTCCTTAAAATGATAAAATCTGGCATGCTGAGAGAAAACCTGTTTAAAAAATACACTTTGTAAATCCCTATTCCTGCTCCCTGCACTGCGAGAGAAACTCTTTCCAGATGAACACCTGGAATTTCCATGAATAGCATTCACATGCAATGATAGTCATTAAAGAGGTCTAATAATTATGCTGACTGTATTCAATAAGTTGTGAGAGTTACCTGCTCCTGGAGTGTTTCCTCTCCAGTGATTACTTTTTCTCTTTCATTAAGTGCCACTATTATTTTATTTTCTTGGTCCCAGGGAAAAGGTGTACAGAATTAAAGTGTTAGATGAAAAGCTTTCATTCTGGTAAGTGCTTAAGGGGAAACTTGCATAAACACCAGGAGAAAATAGAAATAACTCATTTCCATTCCTTTATTTCTGAGGAGTGACTGATGTCTCTGTCAAACAACTTAGCAAGGCTGGAACAGAAGTTGTTTCTCAAGTGAATAATAATGAGAAAAGAATGTGATTTCAGGTGCCCATTTAATTCTGACTTATGTATTGGCCTTTACCTTAGATCAAGTAGCTTTTACACTAAAATAAAACAGAGGCTTGGCCCATTCAAGTCAGTGGAAAAGTCCTAGCTTTGAGTCAGGCCTGAAAAGGACCAAGATCTTACTGGGAATGGTGAAAGGAGGCTACTGGGGTTTTTTGTGTTCCATCAACTTTTCTTAAAATCACTATTTTCACTTTTAATTTTCTTCTCTCCTTTCTAGTAATGACTTTAAATACCTGCAATGTAGCTTTTGCAGCATATAAACAAATATACAATTAGACAGTACAACCATGAAGGTTTATTTTCTGTTTTCAACTTACCAGCATTTCACCTCAAAGACACCACCCAGGCTCACAATCTGTAAGTAAAGAGCTGTGACTCTGCTCATAAATCAGTGCAGAAATTAGTAACAGTTTGTTGAATTAGAGTTGGTATGAGTGCTGTTTTCTGGCAGGTGAGCCCACAGGCCAGACAGTCCATCAGCAGAAGACCGGCAATCCTCAAACCAGCAGAATAGTTAAAAGGCTGTGATGTATCCCTTATAGCTCTTTTTCATCCATTGGACCAGCAGGAAAGGGCTACAGACGTGTCTCATATACTTAAAACAAGGGAGAAGAGTCAATGGACAGCAACCTGACCCAAGATTTATGAAAAGTGAAGCAAGCATGAACTGAGACAAAGCATCACCACACTGTAGCTGATGTTTCCTATTGGATATAGTACACCTGTCCAAAACATGTTTTGTTGTTACCAGCCAAGCAGTAGCCAAAAGATGCAGACAGAATCCCTTATCCTTGTTCTTCACCCAAGTACCACAACCAGACCACAAACATCATGGCACTTGTGAGCATGAGAGCCTGAGAGACTGAAATCAAACTGCATGAAGATTTAGGATGATAAAAACAGCTTCCTTTTCCTTAAGAACATGCAGTAAATTTTGTGACAATTATCTTGCACTGAAGTCCCGATCATGGAAGGGAAGCATCCACAACATGTTGTAGAGGTGAAAGCATCCAAGGGATTATAATGATAAGAATAATCTTATAGTAGTTACTGTAAATTACAGAAATTTGAGACTCAAAATCACAGGCACACGTTATTAGGGGAGCAAACTATGGCAGCAGCTGAAGCTGTCAGGGCCCTACCCTAGAAATAAAAGCCAAAAGTTTTATCCATCCAACAATGTGAACCTGCAGGAGGCAAAGCACGATTAAAAAAAAAACCCTCACAGTCACCCCAGTGGACAAAAAATGTGCATAGTGTGCCTCAGACAGGAAAAGCTATTTGCCTGCTGAGGTGATGGGTGTCTGGAGGGCTGCCCCAGGTCAACGGCACCTTACTGAGTCTCAGTAAGAAGCTGCATCTCCTCCTTCTTCTGGATTTAACCACCCAGCACTCAGGGCCAGGCTACAGCAACAGGACAATGGGAGGTGCAGTAGGACGCAGAGCATGGAAGCACAGGGAAGCTTTCCCCTGACCATAGAGATAAATTTAAAAAAAAAAATCATGACAGCTCATCTGAAAGATGAATAAGAGCTTATTTTTAACTATCTAAGTAACACTTACTATATCATGCAAGGAAAAATACCCAGCAAAAAGGACATTAAGTAACCATTAAGGGTGCCAAAGAGCAGAGAGAAGTGACAGCTCATCTGGACCTGTGAAGTGACAATGCTGACCCTTTTCTGCTTTTGCTTAAAATGTTTTCAAATACTTTCTTGCAGGCTGGGGCTTTTCGGTGGGGTTTTTTGTTTTCCTTCAGTTATTTATTTTGCTATTAAATACATTATATATCTATTTGTTTATGGCTTCAGGTTTGTTTGTTTGTTTTTTACAACCCATTAGGTTTATAAACTCTCTTCTATATGTCTGTTTCATTTATTTGAACTACAATAGATCAGACGGGATTAGTTGCTTAGCAACTTTTCGGTGGCAGAATCTATTTTGGAGAATTTGCAATGCTCATACTAGAGGTCAGAAAATTTTATAACATTGTAAGCCAACCAGAAAATATGTTTCAACAACAAAGATTTCTTCCAAGGCTTCTATTTCAATATGAGAGGATTTCAGAATACCACCAGAATGTTCTTCTGGAAAAGGGATAACGTATATTTAAAATGCAGAAAGTAATTGGAAGGCAGGAGAATACAAGTAGATTTGGATGAAGTAGTATTATACCGTTCTTAAGTGCATTTCAATCTTCCTGCAGTGCAGCTGTACTCTCTCCTCCTACACAGGCTGCATTATTGTATATGCAGGAAGGATAAACAGAATTAAAAATCTAGCTTTGTGAAAGTCTGATAAATTTTGATTTCTACCTGCCAGTAAGTACAAAAGGGGCTAACAAATAATGGCACAATTAAACAAATTGAGTACTAAGGGAATAGAAGATATTTTACTCAGTGCTGGGGATGCTGTAGATTGGTTGAAAACAAATTCCCTCAGATGGAAGATTGGATTTTGTCACTTTTATCATATTTCCAGATTTACAAAACATTCTTGAATTAGTTTTGCACAACACTTAAGACACTGTACCTTGGCACACACAAACCACATCCTCCTCTGGTCTTTCCCAGAGATATATCTAACTTTCATGCTATGATTACAGTGTGCAGTACATCACACCTGGATTTTCCAAACCTGGAGATGAAAGGCATCAATTCTGTGATGTTTTGGGTTGCTTTATCGCTGGTTTTGTGGGGGTTTTAATGCTTGCCTTAATGTTCTTGGGATCACTACACTCAACAGAATGAGCTAACACTTAAGTTGGTCTCAGCAGCACCCAAGATGCAAGTGTATAACGTAAAACCAAAGTGCCTGCACTGGCATTCAGCATATAAAATATACATTTTAGGAATGTGCCATTTCCATCCTACTCTAAGTGGCCTTATGGAAATCATGTGCAGTTCTTCATTTTTAGGACTCTAGAAAGGAGCTGAATATCAAAATCAAAGTAATGCAAGCTTTGTTTTAACAGAAAATTTGCCCCAGTAAAAGGTAAAAATCCTTCCCTAAGATCCTTCAGTGACCTTTTTGCCTGACTATATCAACAGTAATCTGCATTCTGGACTCTTTTGGCATTAATCTCTTTGCCAAGTGCCTTTGCCTTTCCCTGTTTGGATGCATGCATCCGAACTGGTTATGCTGGACCAGGGAAGGATACACATTAACTGAAAAACTGAAAACCACAGGCAAAATTAGGAAAATTTTAGTGAAGCCAGATATGCTCAGCAAACTTTTGAAGATAACCAGCTCCCAGCCAGCTTTACAAACACTATTCATTTTTGACTGCTTCCTGCCTTATATAATCGTTTCCCTTGGGTCAGACAGTTTAATGCCTTTTTTGGACTAATATGGATGACTACACAACACCTCAAGTAAGGAAGAAGACAATCAGCTCTCTTTCCTCTTGTTATTTCCAACATTATCTAAGAAACTTGCTTTAAAGAAAGAGAAGAAACATCACTGCATTAATACAATGGCCAGATTTAGCCACCAGGTGTTGTTTGTCTGCTAACAGGGTATTGAGCAGTAACAAAGAAAAAGGAGGTTTAGAGATAATTAATTTCCAGAGATAGAACACTGTTTATGAATAATAGAATTTACCCCATCTCTTTCAGGCAGCACTTTAGATTGAGATTTACATTATTCAAGGTTTTTTTGAGGGAGAGTTCATAGTAATTTTTCAGTGAGAAAACTAGTAATTTCTTCTAAGTAATCACTCATAAGAATAAAACTGCACTTTGATGTTTCACCATTTTAAGTTTAGCTAGCATTTTTGATGACTATTTTAACAGAGTAAAATAATATGACTGTTGCATGGTATTAGTGCATTGGCTAGGCAGCAAATGCTCTAGTTAATGTTCCCGTGCAGTTTCACATCCTTAAAAATTAATGAAACATTCATCTTTGCAAGTGGAGCTTTCCATGCAGAATGTCACAATTATAGTTTTTGAAAATCTGAGCCAGTTTTCATCTACTCCTTTCAAGTCAGCTAAAGGTGACTCTTACATTTCCTTTCATTATGGAAGAAAAATTCAAATACACTGCAGAGTTCTTAGGGGTGGGCCAATACATCTAAAAGGTCTGGCTGCAGAGCTGCACTGCAGCTGCAGGCTTTATCTGATGGTGGCATAGGGCCTGGAGGGACCTTGAGGAGCATGTCAGGGAAATGAGAAGCTTTGCAGCCTTCCTATCAGGCACTACAAGGCAAAAACCTACGCTGTCACGTCAAAAACAGTTTGCCATGCCAATTCCACCTGCTGCAGCTGATGCAGAGCTCACTCTGCAGAGGCTCATGTCTGGTAGAAGGTGAGCCAGTTGTCTTCCAAGAGCTGCATTAAACCAATGAACTTAAGTTATACCTGGGTGGAAATGCTGCACAGTAAAAAGCACTGATACCAGCTGTTGCGGAGGGCGGATGG
>VWZW01000765.1:0-56690 GCA_013397115.1 Edolisoma coerulescens | reverse complement strand
AGGTCTAAGTTTATATATGGGGCTGGTAGGGGCAGAGAGAACCTGAGGGCACTGGGGCAGTCCACACCCTGGGGGAGCGGTGAGGGCAAGGGCCAATGGGAGGAACAGGGAAGAGAGAGCCTTCTAGATAAGGTAAAAGGGGGAACGCCAAACGGGCCAACCAGGAAGGCAGAGCTGGGGTACATTAACATGAGAAAGCAAAGCATCCTGGGAGAGGCCTTTTCGGTCACCGTAACCAGGGAGTGCCACTCAGGGTCCTTCTCTCTAGGGGACTAGTCAACAGGCTCATCAACCTCCACAACCAGCTTGAAATGATGTGCACTGGAATGCACAGAGAAGTGGGGCTTCAGGATGCTGCATCACAAAACATATATTATGTCCTCAGGAACAGACAGGTTCATAAACGGGGAGCTGGAAATGGATAGTGTGAGAGGTTCTTATTTTTACTCTAATGCCATGATTTACTTCAATCTCTTCAGTTCCTGACCCATGCAATAAGTCCGAGTTGATAATGACAAAAATGCTCAGAAGGTGCCTTGCGTGATTTCCCAGGCAAACAGCTGGCATATTTAATGGCTGATGGTGAACACTGCCTTTGTGTTCAAACTGCACTGACTGAACAAATCTCACTTTCATGCTGTCTGCTAAACACCCTTGCTCAAAACGTATATATAAAAAGTTATTTCCCTTCATTTATTTGCCAGAACCATCCAAAATGACCAACTAAAACAATAAATAAAAGAAATCAAAAACTTTCAGGCTGGCACTTGTTTGTCATATGCTTAAATCAAAACTAAAAGGAGTTCAAAGACAGGAAAAGGTCTTCTATCCAACAAGTTCGGTGTTTGCTGCACTCTGGCTGTGGTCTGAACTAGCACATTCAGACCTCCAGAACAGTGCCACATCGGAGCAACACAGTCATTTCCCCAGCTGGAGGCAGTTTTCTAAGCACTGATTGATCTGGGAAAGAAATAACCACGTACACCCACACTGAGAAAGCATCTTCTTCAGTAATACTCCCTGTTCAGTCCACTGCCTCATAGCAATTTCCAAAAATCTGAGCACTCCAGAAATCTGTCTCCCAAAACCTTTTCCAAACACTGCCTTAATTGCTTGGTTCATGTTTTGGCAACATGCAGTGAATTCAGCTCAACTTAGCAAAGAGTTTTTCTCACATATGAGTATTTTCCCCATATGGTGATTTACCAAAAAATTGGGCAGAAACATTAGCCAACCCAAATAAGAATAGTGTGATTTTAGATGCACAAATGAAGAAGATAAAAAGATTTTGAGACTGTCAGCAAGCTGTTATATAGGTGTACCAAGAGACAATTTTTTTCACTATTCACAGCCATTCCTGTCTTACTCCAGAGAAGCAGAAACCTGTACCTTGTTTCTGCTCACTAGGCTGATGTAAAATAAGTGCATGGAAGCAAGTGTCATAACATGTGTGGAGGCTGGGGAATCACTCACTGGCTTCCCTCTAACCTGCAGAGATTTCAGTTCCAAAAGCTGATGATGATGACTGTACTCCTTAGTTACTAAAACTCTGCATTCATGGAAGGCTTTAAAAATTGGACCAGAATGAGTTAGAGGCAATTTAGGACAATATTAAGTCAATAAAAAGAAGGCTTTTAACTGACATTAATTGCACTTGTGACAAATGATAAAAAGCTGAAAGGAAGAAGACACTGCAAGAAATTGGTATGGCAATAGTTCTTTCATCAGGAAAACCTGACCACATCTCAGTCCTACTCAATGCATGTATAGGTGTCCTGGTTTCAGCTAGGGTAGTGTTAATTTCCTCTCAGTAGCTGTTACAGTGCTGTGTTTTGGATTTGGAATGAGAATGGTGTTGATAACACACTGATGTTTTGGGTTTTGCTGAGTCATGTTTGTCCTAAGTCAGGGACTTCTTTTTTCCCTGTCTCATGCTCTGCCAGGGAGGGAGCAGAGGGAGTTTACAAACAAAACCTGGTGGGAACATAGCTGGGACAGGTGACCCAAACTGACCAAAGGGATATTCCACACCACAGGATGTTGTGCCTGCTGTATAAACTGAAAGAGTTACCCAGAGGGTGGCCATTCTGGGGAATGGGGGTCTGGAATCAGTCAGCGGGTGGAGAGCGATTGTCTTGTGCATCACTTGTTTGGGGTCTTTTCCTTTCCCAGTATTATTATTATTACTACTACTACTATTATTTACCACTTTTATTGTATTTTACTTTGATTTCAAATATTAAACTGTTCTTATCTCAACCTACAAGTTCTACTTTTCATTCTCCTCTCCATTCCACTTTGGAATGGAGGTGATAGAGAAGGGCTGAGTGAGAGGCTGCATGGTGCTTAGTTTTCCGTCTGGGTTTAAAACACAACAACAGGGTCAAAGCATATTACTTGACCCTCAGTAGAAGCCTTTTTGGATTGTTGAAGAAATGTATTAAACTCAGAGACACACATGCCCAAAGGCACACAGATGATCTTTACCAAGTGAGGTCAGATCCAGGGATGCTCCTGGCATGGGCAGACTGTGTTTTGTGTTGTCTGCACAACACAGAGCACCGGCCTGTGCCTTGCAACCGAGGTTGCAAGATTAATGCACAGGTCCCAGAAGCAGCATAGTCTGGCTATTTTTCATCTTGTCTTCACTGGGGGAGGCCAGGCTGACAGGTTTTAATCTCACTTGGCACTAGCTGATCTCTCAATAGATGTGAAGTCAGAATTTGTCCCACAGACACTTAACTAAAATTAAGCTTTCACAGCAAACTTCAGATTTTACTTAGAGCTGCAGTAACATCTGGATAATTCTTGAGCATACTGAAGATCATCTTAACACCATTTTCATCCAAGTAGTTGCACTGTTTAGTTTAACTTCTTCAGCTGAACTGCAGTGAGGAAAAGGAGTAATTCCCAACAGTGAGATGCTGGCTCAAGAAGTGGTAAAAGTCCAAGACTGCTATAGACATCCTACATGATCTGGCCTTAGCCTCATCATTCACCAGAGCTATTGGTGATAGAAGGTCCCCATCTCCCTTTAGCAGAAACATAGTTAAGAAAGTGAGGCAGAAAAAATAAATAAGAGATGTCATTTCTAACATGGGGAGAGATGATGACAAGAAGAGGTGACAAGAAGGACGTGATCAAGATTAGCATTGCAAAGGAAAACGGAGCTCCATGGAATGGGGTCCTATGTCCTGCTTCCCTGGAGAATTTGGTGCTATCCACAAAACATCGTAAACCATAGAGTGTTTGGGGATTTTTATTTGTCTGGGAAGTTTTGAAGGTGGAGGTAGATGTTTGAGAATGGGTAACAGTTTAGCCATTAGAAGACTGCGCATCTTGCATTGCCGGTGAGTAGCACTGCTCTGCTCATGAGGGCTGTGGTGGGACAGACCTGGAGCCACGGGACTGAATCAGCTAAATGAGGAGACACCACAGTAGAATGTGAGTCCTGACTGAGAGCAGAGTGTATCTTAGGATGAGACTCTTAAACCAGAAACTAAAACTGGGTCATGGTTCAGCCATCTATGGCTTTTAATTTAACATATATTTACTTTTAATATCTATTATGATATTTGTGTCTGAAAGGTTTTGGCAGTTGTTCCTAATATATCTCCATATCCATAAGTCTGCAGATCCCACTCAGAAAAAATTTCCCATGTAATAAATTTGAAGGGCGTGTAATGTTTGACACAGTATAAATAAGTAAAAATAAACTTTAAAGTATTTATTTTTATTCAGAGGTAGGAATTCTTTCTGTGTTTTTCCAAGAGCATTACTGAGATGCAAAACAGCTTGAAGTCATCACACTGTCACTAGAAAACTGTCTTTGCTGTGTTTCTAAGGAGATGGAAGCAGTACACTAATTACCAGCCATCTGTGATGGGAGCTAGGGGCTCTCACTCTCTCTCTTCCCTTCCTGATTTTATATGTAGACAGATTCAGATCAGAATCCCTGGAGCACGAGCCAAGGGATAAAAGCACATGAAAAAGGTCCCTGTTGTGAGCTGATATGTGTCCCACAAGTGAACAACAAAAAAAGGATTGGCTAATCATCAGGTTTCTTTTGAATATTAAGGACAGCGAAAGAGCGTAAGTCTTCCTGGCTGATCCTATGATGCATCTATTGAGCCATAGGCCAAATACATAGAGCAGCACCAAAACCCAGTTGACATCTGCAGGAGCCAGGGAGGTTTGTACCCAACTGCTGACCCCCTGACAGCTCCAGCCACTGGAAGGATGGTGGGATGCATTCAGGCTGTGCACACAGGAGTGCTCAAAGTTTGCAAGCCCTGTGGAGGGCAGAGATGGACAGAGATGGGCCTTGCTATTCAGACAGCCCTTGTCACCACAGCTGGGACTGTCCTTCCTGGTAGATGAACAGGGATCAGGAGAACACAGGTCAGCTGAATTTTCCTGGAAGCAAGAGCATTCCTTTGCCAGACACTGCTCCACTCAGAACCTCTTAATTTTTACAGATTCACATAAGATAAAAAATGTCCTGGACTCTTAAGTCAGACACTGCATGTTAAAGCACTACCAGACAGAAAACCTTGAAAGAAAATTCTCCTCTGGAAAATGCCTGAGTCGGAGGCTATAGGGGTCATGTAATGATATTTCAGTACTTGTAGTCTTTGGGAGAACAATCCTCATCTACGGACTGTCTCTCTGTCTTTAGAAAGAACTTGAGCTGATTTTTTTGAGATTATTACTCAACAGCATATGGCCTTAGCACAAAGCTGTCTGTGACACACATTGCAAATTTCTCTCTTTTCCAGACTAAATGAGTTGAAAAGATGGTTTTTTCTACATGAAAAAGACAGAAATTATACTGTTTCTTCGAAATATTTCCAAACTAGAATATCATTAAAGATTAGACACCCCAAAAGTTTTAAGCATTCACTTTTTTCTGGATGAAGAAAGGTGCCAGTGATGGGCAATTTTAGGAAAGAAAAATGATAACAGAAGAAATGGGAGAAAGATAGCAGATAATATTCATTATTTAAACTTGTTTCCAGAAAAAAGAAACCTCAAGGAAATCAGCAGTAAAAGCTTTTTTTTTTCCCCCAACAGTAACATTGTGGTTTGAAGTCTGGGGAAGTCAGCTGAGTTTCAGATTCTGTGAACAGCCTTTCCAAAGCAGATTTATCAGATCATGTAGGGGAAGTTGGGGTACCCTGTCCACCTGCTCCTCTACCAGCCTCAGGTCTCACAGAATAAACTCCCATCCAGTGTGATGGTTAATACACTCACACACACACACATACACACACACCAGCTCACACTTCTTTCTGTTCCACCTGCTTCTACTCTGATCCGGAATTCCATGGGAACTAGTGAGGATTTTACCAGGTGAGATCCATGGCATTCTGCAACGCACGTAGAATATCAGGCTCCAGGACACCATGTTTCAGAATTGTGATGCTGAACAAAAGTGAGGAATTTTCTTACGTGAACAGAGAAAGAACAATTGAGCTCTTAGCATTGCTGGAACCTGAAAAATTGTCTCTGGGAGTTGTGAGGGATGAAAAGAGATTCAGATCTTCTCTATCTTTTTTCTTAGCTGATTCACTCCTCAGTAGTATAAATTGTCTTGGGATGTGCAACTGCTATCTCTTAAATAGATCTTGCTGTGGATATAATAGGAAACTTTAACTTGCTTCTAAAAACATAATTATGGGTGCAAATTCAGGGAACAGCCTGATATTGCAAACTGATAATGCCATTCCTTGTCCCTACACTAGTGCTATAAATCAGAATTAATGACATTACAATAAGTAAAGATTCAGTGATATAAAAGAAGTTGGAAGAGTATGAGGACCATTGCAGTTCGAGAACACTGACTTTAGTGAGTGCTTGTCTTTGACATGGAATTTATTTTTTGTGCTCACTTTCCTCTTGATGTTCTTCATTCCAGAATGAAATTGCTTCTCACAAAAAGAGGAATCCATGTAAAGTTGCAAGCTGTTCCGTTTCATGCTTTTCTTAGGCACATCATCGTATCCAGTCCTGCCCAGAGTCCCAGGGAGACAAGCTTACAATTTACTATGATAAAGTGGCTCATGCTGAGACTGTGCCTTGTCATAAAACTCTGGGATTGCAGCAGACCATTCCAACACTCAGTATAAGACAAGCCATTACTCAGAAAAAAAACCCCTTTGAATTGCAAGAAAACTAAAAGCAAACACATCAACACACACCAAAACAAAACTACCCAACTTCACTGAACTTCTTTTTGTAACAACCACTCTCACTTGATATATTAATGAGCAGGACAAAGAATTCTCCTTAAGTTTTGCCTCAAGCTCTTCCTGCCTCAAGAACTGGTTCAGAATTATTTACATTCTTAGTTTTCTTTTGCTTCTGTTTCTTGGAACTGCCTCTCCTCTGTCCACGTACTAAGATTTTGTCATCCATACTCTTTTCAAAAGAACAATTCTGTCCCACCCAGGGCTAGGCCAAGATTTTATAATATGGGCCATGATTTCATCAGCCCTCCTCATGGAATCCTTAATCAAAATATAAAGGGTTGTATGGCAACATGGGAGAGATGAGTCCCAGACCTGCCGCTGTCTAGCAGATACTTCTAGTTCACCTGTCTGGTCTGTCTCAGCTTTCTGCCTGTAAAGTAAGAATGATGACAGAATGGAAACCAGTGAAGAGAGGTTTTCAGAAACTTCTAGAGGCTTTGCTTGGTGGAAAATAATGTCATATAGTAAATCTCAAAAAAGACCTGGCTGGCTAAAAGAGTCTAAACACCCAGACCTTTTCCACTAAAGTCAATGCCAGTTCTGTCATAATTTTTATACTAGTATTTCCTGAGTTTATGACTGTAATAGGGACGGCAGTATACAGCTGAATCTGAAGACCTCTCAATAGGGTCTTTGAAATGCTGTTGAAGAAATATTGAAAATAATTTAGACCAGTTTATATTAGGGCTAGCCTTCCTATACCGCATCTGAGAAAATGCAGAGAAAATATTTATTTAGGAAATTATCCTTTTTTTCACAAATATGGATTCAAAAATGCTAGGAAAAAACTATTTTATCATGTGGGGCAAAATGACACAATGTCCCCATAAATATTTGAAGGACCCCCACCTTATTAGGTTCTGAAAGACGTGGTTTAAAACTCAGTAATTTAGAAACCTACTAAGTTTGTCTGTGGCCCTCTTTTCTGCGTTTTACACATTTCACTC
Organism: Edolisoma coerulescens; assembly: GCA_013397115.1. Classification (NCBI taxonomy): domain Eukaryota; kingdom Metazoa; phylum Chordata; class Aves; order Passeriformes; family Campephagidae; genus Edolisoma; species Edolisoma coerulescens. The sequence continues at coordinate 49,492 of VWZW01000765.1, read as the reverse complement.
TCAGGCTTCCCAAAAAGAGGTCAAGCTAAGCTGTCATCGGTTGTGGTGGACACAATGCTGTGCTCTTCCAATAGGCCACCTGAATCCAGGAAACTGTGCAAACTCAGAACCTTATCAGGGCAAATTTTGCCAGGCAGTAAAACACAGCGAAGTGCCCTGGGCCAGACTGCAGATTGCAGAAGAGGCACACACAGACAAGGCTGGCACAGTTGCTTCTGTGGAGAACAGGGGCACAGCCACTCCAGACAGAGAGGATGGCAAGAATACACCAATACACCAAAGTACAATATATAATGATTTACCAGGAGGGGTTTCCTGCGGAGCGGAGAGATCTCGTTGCAGTGAGATGCCCTGCAGTCTCCTCCCTGAGAGCAGAACTTGTCAGATCTACCCAGTGCCTTTCTCTACCAGGAGGTACAACCATGGTTGACTTCATGAAGCAGAAAAGTTATAAAAATGTAATGGGGAAGCTGGAGAGAAGGAGAGGTGACAGCAATGTTAGCACATCTTAATTGCAGAGAGTTTTGCCCTCGAACCTTCGCATGTCTTTCCACATCACTGTCACTCTGAAGTGGGAATGATCTTGAGAGCAAAGCAAAGCTTTAAATGCATGTTTATATATATATGTGTGTATATTTGTGTAAAATTATTAAAATGCAACAGTGTCCCTCAGTCTGAGAGTTTCAGCATATCTAATTTATCTTCAGAGCAAACACAGAGGCACAGAGCAATGAACATCCCCTGCTGTTAGCTGTTTTTAAAAAGAGCCCCGCTTCACTTTTCAGGCATCTCTTCCTCACAGCAGTATTGCCCTGTAATTTCAAGTCATAAAACTAATACTGAGAGCAAGCTAGAGTAAATACAGCTGCTGCACTTTACTCCCACCCCTAGTCACTCCTCGTCTGTCTTTCTGGAGGGAGTCCCTTTAGAGGCTCACCCATGCATGCTTCATCTCTCTCCACCCTGCCTGACACAGCTGAGGGAGTATTTTCCTCAGGCAAGGCTGAGGAGGGTTTGCAAGAACTGGTGTATTACCTGTCTTGCTGGTTTCCCCCTCATGTCAATCACCTGGTTTTGTACATTGAAGAGGCCATGGTGATGTCCCTGTTAAATTATGCAGTCACAGCAGAGGCCTTTGGAGGATCATTAAGAAACTTTACAACTGAGGAGGTGGGAATGAAAAATCCATCGGGTTGGATATATAAGCACTATCGTAAGAGGTCTATTGTGAAATCCAGGGAAGAAAAATCTAAAAAGGGAAGACGGTCAGGCCGCTGTATCACTGCCCAGATGCATCCTTCCAGGAGCAGGCAGCATTGCAGCTCTGCATCTGCCTCTTCCCTCTGTCTCAAGCAGCTAATACAGCAGCAATGCTGGAAAGATTATTACCTGGATGTATCTATACCAAAAGTCAGTGAGGGGGACAAAGAGGACAAAATAAGAGGGATGGTGGTTTTATGCAGGGAAAGAGTGAGACACTAAAACAGAAAGGAGGAAACACCTTCCCCAAGCAAGTGGAAACCAGTGAAGGTGGATGCACCAACAGAGGATGCACCTGCATGTTCCCTGTATCACAGCATCAGCTGGAGGTTTGTGCCACCAGCATCTCTGCTGCAAGTTCATATGGGTGGCCCTGACTTCCAGCACATCCTTACATGCCAGGGGACCTGCAAGGTGCTGGAATGCAGCCTCCTTTGAAGCAGACAAACCATATCCAACAAGACCACCTCAGGAGAACACTACTCGATATTTCCCTATAACCACCACATATCACAGTCATTTGCATGGCCCATTGTTAGAGCAATTCAAATCATGAGGGCAAATCTTTGTCACTTGTTCAAGAGGAACTCAAAAATGTATTGAATGGAAAAGACAAGTTTATTGCAGGTCTTTCTACATGCTACGTATGAGTCAGCATCACTACAGATCTTTGTAAGAGGCAGGGCTTTTGTATTTCTTATTTCTGCATTTTCTACAAAACACAGATATGTGAGGGCAATAATCCAGCTGCCACCTGTATTAGGTGTTCAATTTCTGCATTATTCATGAACAAAAACCCCTGCTAAAAGGTAATAATGCCTCAGGGGAGAATAAAGCAGGCTCAAGCAAAAGGAATTGTACCTAAAAGGAATTAACTGAACAAGTGAACACATCAGGGGAGAAAGTGAATCTATATATCCAAAACAAGCAAAAGAAGAGTTAAATTGCAGATATAGTCCCCTCTTTTTAAATGGGTCCTATTGATTTCATCCAATCCTTCCAAAGAAAAAGGATAGTGGAAAGCAGTACAGCTCTGGGATATGATACACAGAGATGCTGTGGCATCTCATTCTTGGAGGCTTTGAAGGCTTGACTAGGCAAAGACACAGACATGCTGGCAGAAATCCCATTTTGAGCAGAATGCTATACTGTGGATCTTCAGAGATCACTTTCCACCACTTTATCTATGATTTTAAGAAAAACGCTGACAGCTTCTCCCTAAAGAGGGTTGAATAACCATCCTGGAATCCCATGGATTTGAGAGCATTCAGCCTTCTTGATATCAGTCATTAAATTCAATGTTTATTTAACATAACCTTCTCAAAATACGTCTGATAGCAAAGTTGCCATTCTCCCCAACTAGTGCTCACTAAAAATCCCTGAAAACCAGCTATCCTACTATGTCACTAATCTTCTATATGCAAAAAAGTAACTCGTGCTGATTGCCTTAAATGACCACTTCCAGTTCAGCACAAAGCAAAGAAACACCTTTAAAGATGAACAATTATTTCTGAAATCAATACCTGTCAGTAATATATTGAGCACTCTCTAGACGCATAATTTAATCTCACAGTCCATTAACTTTCCCCCTTCTTAGCCTGCCATTGGACTGTCATTATCTTGTAATCTTTAATACAGTATGGGAATACTTCAACCTTTAACCTTTAGGTATCTCATAATTTCTTGTCTGATACCTTATGTTCTCTGTGTTTAAATAAAATAAAGCTGAAAAAAAAAGTCAAATTCATCTATACTTTTTGGTTGACAGCCAAAAAATAAAATTTTTTGAAAGAACATTGAGAGCAGGAAGAAAACATCCTGTATGAAAGCCCATCAGTTTCCCGAAGAGACTGTAATTAAGTTGCAGTTCATAAAAACTAAGAATTGTCAAAATGTCTCCCACTAGGAACCTAACTCCTGTAAGAACCAAAGAATACTGCTTCAGGGGAAGAGAGACATTATGCTACAACAAAATATGCTCTTAGAAATACTACTATAACAAGGAATGCACCTCATCTAACTACTGGTCAACACTCTTTTCCATGAAATAACAATAAAATTAGGAGACTCAAATAGATAAAACAAAAAAATTTTAAGACTCTTTTTAGAAAAAGATAATATTAAGGGCTTTAATTAAAAAAAAAAAAAAAAAGGAAAAACTAAATAGAAGAAAAGGAATTTTGTTCACTTCTGTTTTTCCGATATTATGGGCCAAACCAAGTAGGTTTCTCACAGCTGAAAATGTAGAGTTGGGCATGTGTGTTTACCTCAGCCATGAGTCTGATTGTGACAAGGCAGATCATGGCACTCCAAAGCTGACTGCAGACTGAAGACATGCAGCTCCTTCCTTGACTTTTTGTGAAAAAATGGCCCCTGCACAACTATTCCTCGGATAGCAACTATCAATTTTGCCAGGTTTTGTGCTTGTCCAGGGATCTCTCCTTGATTTCTGCTCAGGAGTTTGACTTTTTCTGTTTTTTAAGAGGGCAATGAGAGGAGTCTAAAATATACATGTACCCAAAGAAGAAAATACGTCTGTCTCGGTTTGAAAGACAGGTGTCTGCTAAGGAAGGCAGGAGCTTCTCTTGGAATGGAGAATGAAACTCCCTTTCCCTCCGAATTATTATAATTTTGGAATTAAGGGCTTTCAGNCCCGGACAGCCGATTCCGATGTCCAGCCAGACCCTCGAGAACAGCAGGCGTGCAGTGAAGGCTCACAGGAGCACAGCCCAGGAGCGGCGAGGCAGGGCAGCCGCGGCCCAACTTTTAGCTGGGCAGGGAAAAGCAGCCTTGGGGTCCCGGCGATTTTCTCTGAGGCACGGTGGTGGGGAAAAAAAAGATGGAGAAAAAGCCAGACTCCGCAGTGGTGGGTTCTCCCCCAGAAGCGTGGCCTCCCTCTCCCCCCAAACGCCCAGAGAACACCGCGCCAGGGCCCGCACCCCACCTCGAGTAAAAAAAAAAAAAAAGGCCACTCACAGACCCCCCCTTTCTGTGGCCAGGTCTTTTTGTCTCTCTTAAGTACTCAGTGATTTGTCTCCTAGCTGCCAATATGGGAAAAATTCTTTAAGAGAAAAGGAAAACAAAAGGGTAACTCCTAAAACCCAAACAACGTCATGCAGAACTTTGCTGCTGTGGTGTTCCCTAGCCTCAGTTTAAAGCTGTTCAACAGCTTATTAATTTCTGACTGATGCTGAAAATTGAGCAGACATCTTCATTGAGCTTCCACAATGCAAACCATAGCTTATTTTTTCCCTGGGAGGTGACAACTAATTCAGAAGCCATTGATGTATATAAGGAGATTAATTTGTTCCATCTGATTTGTATTCCCTTGCAGCCATCAACAATGAATGTAATTTACCATCATGTTGCCCAGCTGTCTCAAGCTACTTGCAGTAGTCTTTTCATCAACAAGTTTGGCCACTTTGCTATTCAAATCTCTCCATCAGTGATATCTTAAACCTATATTTAGGAAGGGTATTCCCCTCCAGGTAAATTAACACAGAGCACCTGGTAGCAGCCGGTACCCGAAATGGGGCATAGGAGATAAATTGTTATGTGGGCTGCATATGGCATTCTAACATATCTATGCAAGTGAAATTGACTGACTTCTTCCCCATCAAGACACCAACACATTTCTAAGGTGCAATACTGTTATTATCCTTTACTTAGCTGTGGGGAGAGCAAGCAGATTCAGGCCTTCAATGCCTGAACCTGCTGCTGCTATTCGGTGGTGTTAGTCAAGTGCTTCCTTTGAGCATGTGGAAGCCAGGAGGCCTTTCAGGCTCAAATAGATCTTAGTGGAAAAGGATCAATTTCATTCCAGCTGACTCATGTTCATGGCCAGGAAGTTATTGTGAACAGGCATATGTCCCACAACTTGACTGTGATCTCTGACCAGCCCAGGGTCAAGCAAGAAGTCAACAACGGAGCTCATAGGATGAATCAGACCTACAATAGTTCTTCAAGTATTCTTCTACTCAAGAAGGGAGTGAAAAGGGGCACTAGTCGATAAAGTGAGTGATATGAAGTACTCCTGGTACCTTTTGTAATCCAGGTGTTGTGTGGATACTCTGTCTTCTAGAAGGTTAACCCCACCTTTCCAGATCTGGACTGCATTAATAAATCCCACAAGGAGTCATTGCTCAAAACTGTGCTAGTGCCACAGTCTCCATTACAATGGCTGCACTTTCCAGATGCATACAGAGCATGATAGATTGGGCAGTTAGAATATGGAACATCTGAAAGCCTCAGAAGTCTACTATGAGTGTGATTTGTAAGTGTGGTGTTGCAATTATGTCAGAAAACATACCAACCTGCCAATTTCATTTTAGAAAATCAGTGAATTTCATAATCCACTGAATTCCAACTTCCCTCTGCTTTTGTCCAGATTTCTTTCAGCTTTTAACACACTGTAACCCAAATCATTGCACAAGGAAACAGAATTAATAAGGCAATGAATGTCACTTTTAATTTACACTAGAAAGCCTCTCCCCAGAGATACTGGGAGACCCCAAAAGGAGTCTATGGGGCAAGGGACAGGCTGGATGCTGTTGTGGGGAGACTGACTTACTGCTGCAGGAGGGACAAGAACCAGGAAAACAGGAGCAGTGCTTTCACACCGCTCTATGTCAATAGAGTCCCAAAACGTGAAAAGAGAATTTTGTATTCAAGGAGGCTGTCATTCAATTCACAGGCTGGAGACGTATGTCCAAATGCCTGTAGCCACAGGTGATAGCTACAAGGTCACACTCTCTTTACTATAGGTCTTGCCAGAGTGTGTCGCAATCCTGACTTAAAACTGTTGCCTCTAGGTTTGTCAAGGCTACGCGCTCTGTGGCAGTAAGACATTATCTGCAATGGCTGCTTCACTTGATTGGAAGTGACAATGTCAGCTGACAGTAGAGATGTCTAGCACCTCCCCAAGGTTTTTTCTGGGTAGAGAAGGACACAGGTGCCCACTATTTCGTGATGGCCAGCAGAGCAATGACGCTGAACCAGCTCTGCGTCTTTTCTACTCCCATATAATGATTCCAAGATGAGAGACTCTGATGATGAGAATTTATCAAACTGCTCAGAGGGACCTGAAGAAACACAAGGGTGGCTGGGTGCAAAATATGTTTAAATTTGCAGGGGCTGAAAGAAGACCTGCTAAACTCTTGCCCATGCATGATAGGGAGCAGGCATATGGGACCTTACAGTAAAGCTCATCCTAAAATTTATGAAACCTGTTCTACATTCAAAGTACCACCTGTCCTAATATATACCAAAAACCAAAACAAAACAAAACAAATAAAAAATTTAAAAATAGAAAATTTTTTAAAATAAATTAAAATAAAAATTAAAAAAAAAAGCTTCCCCAAGTGCAGTGCACTTTTTGTGAAACTGAGCACTAGGTGTGCAGATGTCATTCAAGAAACAATGGGAGAAGGAGACTTTGTACTCTGTGGGATCTCTGGCTTTTATAGTCACTATAGGCTTTTATTTACCCAGAAAAACTTCACATCAACCCTCTCAGACCATCAACAAGTTATGTAGTAATAGGGAAGAGATAAAAAAAAGTAATTTCCCAGATCTTAAAAGGAGCAGAGTCACTGTTGGAGGGAGGTCAGAGTGGTGAGAGTGGTGAAGAACAGAGCAAGAGGCACCACCAGATAGGCTGCTGTTGGACACCACCATGCCTTCAGGAATTAGTATCATAAACAAGTTTCCTAAACAACCTCATACTTGGAAAAGTACAAACAATAATCACAAAAAGATAAGTCACCATGGCCAAGTAAAATTCGACAGACAGAATAAGAACAGACTGAAATAGAAACCTGCAGACTGAAACTCAGTTAATCCCAAGGAGGTCTCTAAGGTTTTTTTCATATTAATATTCCAAAGACATTAGTTTGAGGCTTCTAGCTTTGTGAAATGATGAATACCTGCAGGCAAGACAGAGAAGGCACCGCAGTGACAAGCAGCATATACCTCTAAAGTATATATTTTGACCTCCTTTTAACGAGTAGTGAGTTAAGGCTGGAGAGCCAGTGAACAGCTATCAATCTGCCAGGACTGCAGAAAGTTACACTATGAATGGGTTTTGCTTCCTGCTGGAACCCAAAGAGCACTAAAAATTAGATCAAAAACTAGGGTTACTGTATGAGACAAAAGGGTTTTGTGGTGGTAGGAATTCATTGACCACAGCCATGGTCTTACCAGGCTGTTTGGAACGCAGCCGCAGGAGACAAATACTCCATGAATGCCCTGGACAATACTAGGCTGAGCCCATGTGACCTGCCCAGTGTCAGACAAGGAGTCCACAAGGGAGTTCATAGCATGACTCGGACCTTTCATAATTCTTTGGGTATCCTTGCACTCCAGAAGAGACTAAGCAAGGCCGTTTGACTATAAAGTGAGTGATATGAAGTACTCCAGGTACCTGGTACTGAGCCACACTCCTCTTCCAGCAGACAGGCACATCAAACACATTACTTTTCTTGTCTCTGGTGCACCAGAGTCATCACCACTCTTCAGTTTTCACGGCTTCTATTTAAAGTATCTATGAATTAATGCTGGCACATTACAAGTCCACGTTGCAAGTGTACTTGCACTTGGACTTGTAGCGGAAGTAATGAAAGAAAGAGGATTAGGTCTGATGTCTCTGTAAAAGATATGAAGATTCGGTGTGTTCCTCAAGGGAAGATTATAAACAGCCATAAGAAAAGAAATAATAAATCAGGCTTTTTAATGAAGATAATTATTTACCCAGAAAAACTGCACATAAATTCTCTCAAACCGTCAGCAAGTTATGTATATCAGCAGAGCAGAAGCAAACTGTACTGGTGCCTGGGGTATGTCTATGCAAAGACTGCCTGCCTGTTCTCAGACTCTCAGCCAAATTACTCTGTCCAATACCTGCATTCTTCAATTTCGTAGGTGAAATACACACTTAAACAGAGACAGAGGTTCACAAGAAGACATGGATGCCACTTAGGTCATATTTAGTTAAAGTCTTCTTCCAGTTAACTGATGTTTCACTGCAGCTGTGAAACCAAAACAGCATGATTAAAGAAGATGCATTGCATTGAGGTGAATGTATGTTTTCCCTTATGTCTATTTTTTCCCATACATGTCTAAAATAGTGTAATCATTCGTTACACTTTTGAGAAGGGTAAGGCTATAAAGAGTTCAATGCACAGTTCTATCCTCTCCCTCAAGAGTACCAAGAATGTGGCTCCTTTTCTTTCTTGTGTACAAGATGATTTCCCAGCCTGACCACCAAAACCATATCGGTCTCAGTACGCTTTTCTCACTTTTATTTAAGATATTCTGCACAGTAATGATAAAAATTCCTTAACACATCCACATCCTGAAATATTTTATGCAGTAAAGGAAGTAAGTACAGTATCATTACTGAGGAAAATGACATAATACATTCTCCATAAATCATTTCAAAACAAATTGCCACAGTTCTGAACCTGTCTTAATTCTGTGGATTAATCTTAATCTTGCAATACAAGATCCATTCTTCAGCCTACAACACAATCTATCAGCAGTTATGTGACCCAAACAGTACATTTAGGATTGCAAAGTACAATGTATAATTAACTGGCTATATGCACATGCAATAGACCAATGTTGACCAAATTACATACTGTGGTTTGCCCTTTAGTGCCTTATAAATATAATAAGGAAAAATAATCAACACCCCATTTTGACATGAAATTGATTTTCAAGGTATGCCATTTTCATACATAAGGTTGCATTCTGTATTACACTGAAATGTCTCCCCTCAATAGCTACACAGCTTGAGATTGATTTATTTTGTACCTGGAAAAGACAAACTTGGAATGAGCAATTAAGATTCTGTCCCTTCAGAAAGATTCCACATCAGCAGTTGCTATTCTTGCCAACATGAAAGAACTCTCCTCATAACCACACAGGTAGAGAAATGCACTCCTGGGGAGGGAAGGGGGCAGGTGAGAACACAGAGATGAAAGATGAGGTGTTTTCTAAAATAGATAAGGTTAAAAGCTTTTTATGCAGTGCAAGTGGATGTCAGAGTAACATGATTTTCCCAAGAAGTTCCCAACCACCCCTGGAAGAATTAATAGCCACGGTCTGATGCAGTGAATCTGGCACAGCTGGTCTAGGTAAAGCAATTTTTCCTCAGCCGCTTGTCCCTCCTACGCATCACAGGCTATTGCCACCTCAGAGCTCCAGCATGAGGTCACACATGATCTTTCCCTATCTCAGTTCACAACCAGGTTTGAGCATTGGCAGAAGTACTTAGTAGCAGTGCCCTTCCAAAATGGTTTCAAAAACCTGGTCATAAATTATACTGGAATAACAAATTATTGCTACAGCAAAGCAGCCAGGCTTGCTCACTCTCGCATCCCACAGCATGCATCAGGGTGGTTTGCAACTACCTCCTAGAGCTCTGAATTTTTGTGAAAATTATTTCCAGTGCTTCAGGGAACATTAGGCCAGTGTCCAACACAGGGATCCTGCCGTGTCACAGAGGGGTCCTTGAATGGAAATGTAAGCCAAGATTCAGAGACACAATCCAAAGCATCTCTTGCTGATGCTAGGCTCAAAAAAGGGAGAGGGGAAAATAAATACTGAGGACTCTGTGGATGTTTTCCCTCAAAGACAAGAAGCTAAGAATGTTAGAGTTTATACCTCCCTATTGCTACTCCTTTCTTCCACCCTTCCAACAGAGGATCATAGGTCTGAGCAGGTGTAAGTTCATCTGCTTGTAGAGAGTACTCTGTAGTCTGAAAGGAGAGCAAGCAAAACTGCTCACAGCTACAGTGTCATGAGTTTGCTGCAGAATAAAGATGCAGAGTAATTTTTCAGGTGTTTGAGGGGTTTTTTAATTAAGTTGTAGGAATTTTTCTGTTTTCCATTTTCCCACTAACATATAAGCATGAATTGAAAGCTGATTCATGGGAAAATATGAAAGGAAGGCATTAAGATGGACATCTATTGAGTAGCATCTCTCAGGTTTAGTAGAGGAAGACATCAGGTTTGCACATCGATTTTGGGTTCCTAGCCTTCACAGTCCAGTCTCAGCACAAACCAGTGTCCTCTGGACATGGTCAAGGAGATGCAGAAGAAGAGCTGCTGAGAGCTCCATCTTCAGGAACGTGCCAGCTAGTCTGGTGGCTAATCCAGGGTATGTCACCCAATGTATCCCTCTTCCATATGACCTTCTGCCCATTTACTCAGTGCTTGCTCACACACCAGGATACAGAAGTGATCTATTTGCACTCTAGACATACTTACACACGCTGCCAGGGCTGCAACTAACAGGTTACTAGCAGGTCTTAAATCCTGATTTTTAGCCCTTTACATGTTTGGAATGAATGAGAAAATTTTGCCTGTAATGCTCTGAACCATAACAGTGAAATTTCCTAAAGCATAGCAGTTTCTTAAGATCTAGCAATGGAATTTTCTATTACTGCTTTTGAAGTAAAAGTCTTGTTGGTGCAAATCTTTCTATATCTATCAAATCAGGAAGAAAGCATTAGCCTTCTATGCAGTAGCAAATTCTATTGAATTAACCCCTAGGTGGGAAAATCATTGTGCTAGGAAGCAGGGAATTTTCCACAAATGTCAGGGTTATTCCCACTGAAATGCTCCATAGATGTTCTCTGAAGTGAATGTAGTTAGCAACTTGAGATTAATACTTTGCTAATGACAAGATGAACATGAAATAGAAGGAAAGTGGTTTCTGTGTTTTCCCACCCATAAATTGCTGTTTGAAAGGCAGCATTCAATAATAGACATGTAACTGGCAGTTCTTGTCCATGTCAGGGACTTTCTTGTAACAGTTTCTGCAATTCACTGCTAAGCACTTTCCTGGGATTCCATGCAATATGGATTTCAGTGCATGTTTCACTGTTCCTAAGGGTGAAGTCTTATAATACAGTAAGTCCCCCAAGGTCACTATGACAAGTTTCCAATAACATGAAAGAAGATGTCCATTTCTGTATGACTGTGCCCACATTCCCATCATTTCATGTGACACATCAGAGGCGATTCCTCTCAATACTGCTCTCTTGTTCTCAGTCATGTTAACCCCTACTTGCTTTTATGAAAACTGAAGCCATCCCACTCCCTGCAGAGCGAGAAGTCTGATCTGCTGCTTTCACATAGAGCTCAGTGACATTTCCAGCCCAGGGGATGGGGGGAATGCACCAGTATCTCTCTCTCTGGGAGAGAATTCACCAGTATCTGACTTGCAGCATGGCGGCCATTCCACCCAGCCCCTCTGTCTGTTGAGAGTTCCCTGCATGTACATCAGTTTAACTACCATATGGCTCATGTTTTAGGTCTGTCTCCACACACGGTTCCCTGGAGCTCTCTCTTCCCAAAAAAAAAAGAGAAGCTTTCATTTCAGATGGGAAATTCCTTTTCCATCACGCCTAGGAAACTGCCTTCTACAATGCTTAAATGAAAAGCTTTCACTACCCCCGCTGCTACAAAGGCATGAAAGTGTTTGGCTGGTGCTCAGGAGCCATCTCCTTCTTCCCCAGCTTTCTTCCCAGTGTGCCCAGCCTATTTCTGATCTCAGAACCCCAAAGACTCTGAATAACAGAGCCATCAAACAAGCTGGGTGGGAAGGGATCTCTGGAAGGCATCTGGTCTAGCTCCCTCAAAGCAGCATCAGCTTTGGAGATAGATCCTGGACAGGGGGAAAGGAGATAGAGGAAGTGGAAAAGCAATGAAAAGAAAAGCTGAGGAGAGACAGGCTTGACAAATACAGAGAAAAAGCTCACTTCCATTCCTATTCTGCTAGGAAACAAAAAGTTTAAACAGAAGAGCAAGAAAAATTTAAATATCACTAGACTTTTTGCTAGCTCAAATTTTCTGACAGTTACATAGATCCTCTGGCCTGACAACCAGTCAGGCAGAACCCTTCCAGTTCCCACAGCAGATGCTCTCCTTCTCAAACACGCATTTAAGATTCTCAGTACCACTTCTGCTTATACACGGACAGCTTGTAGAAAGCACCACTGACTTTCCCCAGCATTCCACTGTAGTTTTTTCCCTCTGGCAAGGTGTAACTTCATGGCTGCCTCTTGCATACCCTTTAACGCATTCACTAACAAAGGCAGCTGTGAAGCTCAAGATTTCTGTTTGCACGCTGAACTCCTCACACAAAGCAGAAAAGAGCGCCATATGCTCTTATTCGCACAGCAGAATGGGAAATCTAAGGTGAGAAAACCACTTAAAGCAGACAGACACAGACAGTTCAGCCTTGCAGGGCTGACTGCCATCCACGCAGAGGGCCAAAGCATGGCCTCTTCTGAGTTTGAATCAATCTTCTATGAACATACTAATAGCTTAATGAATTGAGAATTGGGTTAAACCTTGTGTTATTACAGGTTGCTATACTGCTCTTGGGCCTCTAGGTGCAATCTCCACTTGAAATTTGTTTTCGTTTTTTCTGTTTCTTAAGGAAGGTATTTTCTTTGGTACCAGCATGTGTCTATCAACTCAAAGTTCCTTAATGAGTCTAAGGTTTCTGGGGAAAGAATGGACAAAAAGCTCATTACACCTATTTGCAGAAGGAAAAACAAACTACTTTAGTTGAACTTATTTTGTAGTGTAAGTGTGGAACTAAAACACTGGCTGAGCATAAATTGCTGCAACACAGTGACTATTCAGACTTCCTCATCAGTCCATTATCAATGTGACTCTTTTATTGGGGTAATTCTGAGGAAGATGCTGTAACACACAGCATGGCTTACACCTAGTCAGCCAGAAATTCATTATGACAAGTAACTCTTTCTGGTATGCCACAAAATTCTCAGGCCTAGATAGGATCAGTAACTTACATTTACATCTTTTGATAAACACTTCATTAATAATGTTAATAATGATAATTCTGTGCATAACACCACAGGCCTGGACATGTATTACAAATGTGGTAAGAATTTACCCTGTTGGACATGCAATTAAAACACTAGTTTTCTTCCTTACCCAGTTGTTCTCTATGTGATCTAAGTTCATCTGGACATTTCTGTCAATGTGAAATGTTTTTAAAAGTTTTTCTAAATGTGAGATGGTTATTTTCTGTGTACAGAAACATTGGTTAAAACAAGAAAATTAATTCATTTTTCCTCAAGATTTCTAAGAAGCATTTAGCTTAATAAAAATGCAATCTGGAAAAAAAACCCATAAACAAAAACAAAAACAAACAAACAAAAAAGAAACCAACCAAAATAAAAAACCTAAAACAAAACAAAACAAAAAAACCCACAACACATAAAACACAGCTCTTTGGAATACCCCTTCATTTTATTTTTCGTACTTTTACTTCAAAAAGAGCCTTGTAAATTTATTTTTTAAAAAAATTTTTTTAAATAATGTGAAGTTTAAAGATTTGGATATCCAAAGTTATTCTTTTTTTAAAGGTTAATTTATTTGTATTTTTAGTAAGAAACATCAGAAACTGTGAGATAATAGGGATGCCAGACAAAGTCTGGGGATTAAGTGATTTTCCTTTCCCCTCTTACATGAATAAATATTAGCCATCTAGTATATTCCTGTCAGCACATTGCACTGTCAGTTGTTAGTAACAACGTACCAATTAAAATACAAAGTCAATGGGAGACAAGGATCAGCCCATTACTAGATTGTGGGGGGGTGCAGGATCAGCCAGGTTAATCCGGGTTTGGAGCTTTGGTAGAGCTAAGTGCTGGGCAAGTTCAGATGACACATGAGATAATTAAAAAGCATTAGAAGGAGGGCTTCACAGTTTTGCATTTTCCAAGAAGCCTTAATGACTCCCAGGGCATTAGAACATAACATGTATCTTGTTGAGAGAATACAAACCCAGTGTTACAACAAAATAATTGTTTGATTAGACTGTGGAGAAGGGTGAAGAGAGAGAAGGGGGATTTAATATTCATTTTGCATTGTCTGAATAGCCTAAGGGAAATAAAATTCAATTAGGTCTATGTATATTTTTGAGACACCATGTTTGTAGGTAAAGAAAATGTCTGCATTCTCAGGCAGTCGAGCAGGAAGGGTGCTGATCCTCACTGTGCTTTCACCAAAATAAGTAAATAAAAAAGGCCATAGAACTGATATCCTAAAGGAAGCTGAGAACAGTCTGAATGAATTGTATGGTGAATAGCAGCTGTAAATGCAAAATAATGAGAAGATAGTATCCTGGGCTTAAATAACTTACAGGCAATGAGTGCAGGAAATTGATTACACTGGCTGAAATGCATAGAGGTAATACTAAGAAGTGGGACTTCTACTAGAAAATTTTATAAAGTGCTTTGGAAATTTATTGGTATGCCTTTGTGTGTAGATAATTATCTTCAAATTGGCACTGAGGCCCTGCTCTAGGAGTAGCTCATGCCTGTGCTATTTTCTTCTCATCACAGTAAAACACCTTGATGGGCTTAGCAGGAGAATAATGCTGAGCATACAGCAGTGTCCTAGTAAGATCACAGCCTTGCGGAAAAGCAGTCAAAAAGACAAAGGTGTGACAGCACAGGGTTAAAAATCCGTGCATGCATGTCCCCTGTGGATACAGCTGTGTAAACCAAAGCTGCAACTGCCTTCAGGTGCCTCCCCAGTAGCTAACAGGAACACCTCCCTGGCCTTTCCAGGTGAGCCACGAAAACCTGAAGCCCTGCGAAGGATTTGGCTCTTTTTTGCTGGAAAGAAAAAAAAAAAAACTCTGAGACACAGAGACCTTCCTATGAAAAGTGGTGAAAACCTGGAGAAAGCCTGTTAATTATCTGAGAGGAAGTCATGGGAAGATGCTTATGGAAGGAGGAAGGGCAGCTGCTGAGGAAAAGTGGGTTTTATTTAAAAGCATATACATGCAGGTATGTATTGTATGCATGATAAAAACAAGATGATTGTGCTGAGAGGAGAATGAGACTACGGTGATTATGTATTTGAGCACAGAAGGCAAATGCAAGAAAGAAGGTGTATGTTCATATGTCTGCTCAGTATATTTTTCCATGAATATTTTGAAAAGCATAAAATGGAATGTAAGTGTAGACCTGCTTTACTGGTTTTGTTGGACAAATGTTACAAATAATGCTTTGGAATCTAGAAAAAGGTCTTCTGGATTTCTTCACTATTTGAAACAAACAATTGTTTTCTTTTTGCCACAGTACTCTAAAGAAACCTTGACAAGGGAACGGAGCAGCTTGCTTTGTTTATTCTGCAAAAACTTATAAATAGTCACTTCTTGGTGAACACAATGATCACAAGTAAAATACACATCCCTGTAGTCCTTGATCTAAGGATGATGGTTCTGTATGCTTAGCCAAGCTCCCCACCTTGACCAACACCTTAGTACCTGTGGCAGCTTCTGGGATGCCCTGGAGAACCCACTGAATGATGTTAAGTACAATTGGACAAAAATTTCAGCTTCTTTTACCTCAATCGTTCAAGTTAATTATCTATAAATTTCTCTCACATTCACAAGTAAACAGAAACAAACAAATTTCTGCTCTCTCAAGAAAATTATGTTTGAGAGTGTTGTGAGGCAATGAGTTTTGGTCCAGACTTGTAGACAGGGAAGCCAGTTAGTGAAAGCAAAAAAGGCCACTATTTTTCTGGGCTGAAAAAGAAAAGAATAATTCCCATGTCATACAACACTAATCCACAGACGTTCCATGTGCATGTAGACTACTTTTTCTCTCAGAGCAGCTCCAAAACTCATCTCTTTCTCAGTTTCACCACTAGACTTCTGATTTGTATTTCAAGGTCTTGTCTCTATTCCTACTCTCATCTTCAGGCTTCTCCAACACGGCCTCCACCTGTGTCTCTTCCACCTAGGCCTTATGCTGCATAGATCTGCTGGGATGCCACAGTGGCGCATCCTGAGGTGTTTCCCACCTACTGCATCATTGCACAAGCTGATATTCCTGGATGGAACAGAAAAAAATGTGAATTGTGTCTATCTTTCTCAAGTTACATTTCAACAGCTGCGGAATCAGAATCAGAAAGGTGCGTTTGTGACTTCTGCTAAGTTTTGCTGCCACTGCCTCTCCCAGTTCATGGTATTTTGCTTCACAAATAGAACTAGTTATTTTTTACTTACTAAAACCCTGTATAAGCACTGTAGTTGCTAATCCTTATGTTTATGAAAAGAAAAAAAGCCATTTAAATCTCAGGAGTTAAGCCTAACCCTTCCTAAGTTTTGCAGCTTGTGGGAGGCACCATGGGGGATGCTCATCCCAATCCCACTTGTAGGCAGCTGGATGCATGGTCATTAAGTGTTTGGCCTCAACAACTTGCATTGCAAAGTTCTGCCTACTAGTAGTGCTCTAAAATATCTCATGTTAGCTGGTCGGAAAGCGAACTCTGTTCCTAAATACTTTGCAGTTCCCGGGAGATGACTCTTGCCTTATTTTTGGCACTCTTTCTTGTATTCCCACAGGATCAGAAGAGAACAGCTTTATGGATAGCTGGGTCTTGATAGGACTAACACAGATCAGACATGGTTTGCCAGAAAGAACCTGTGACTTTTCCATGACTTAAGAGCAAATTGAATTACACATTCAGACAAGGCAGCCCATTGTCTCTGGTTTAGATTTTTATTTATGTTGAAGAGTCAACTCCCTTGAATGAAGTATGCACAAAAATCTAGAAAGCAAATGGAGGAAAACAGGATTTTGATCAAGATTAAAATGAATTTATATATCAATTCCACATTTCTTAGCCTAAATGTATGTTTGCCATGGCACATCAGGCCTCTGAAACACATTGACAGGCTGCAATGACCAGCTCACTAAGCTTCTTCAAGTGTGTAGGAGGTGCATTTGCTCCCCTCTGGCCACTGCCTGCCCCTCGGCCTGTCCTGGGATCTCCTTGAAATGAGCAGTCCAGAAGGTGCAGCACACACACTGCAGACAGCAGGTAAGCCTAGCAATCATTTCACAAACAGAAATGTTGTTATTCCCACTTATGTCAAATTTGGGAGAAGATTTGGTGTTTTGGTTTTTTTTCCTAATATCTGTGAAATCCTCTTTCCCTTAAGGGAGAACAGGAGAGCAGCAGGAAAGCCAGACCAGATTTTTTGGCTCTTGTTACAGCCTCTTTCTCCCTGCAGGCAGCATAAAAATGGCTAAGAGCCTTCCACGTGGGTAGAGCAAAAGCTGTCATTTTGATTTCTCCTGGATGGGAAACTCAAAATGTTCAGCAAAACACACAGAGCTTTGCTGCAGCTAATCCCTCCCACCACTCTCCACCACTGAATAAAGGCTGCTGACATGCTTCCTGATGACGACAGATTTCTGGCCAAAGGAGAGACTGATCCCAGCATTGTGGACAGCAGTGGGAACTAGGACAGGGGCCACCAAAGAGCCAGAGATGATCTCTTCAGGGCAGCAGAAGACAAGTAACTCCATCAGGGATGCTAAATCCTGCCACATCCACTATTATTTCAGGCTCTCCATATTCAGCAAAGGGCAGCAGCACAACCCTGTGAAGAGACACAGACTCCATAGAAAAGCATTTCAGAGGAAGACTCCTTGAAAGATAACTTCATTGTTGTTTCTTCCTCTAATATCACCCCAGCTGCTCCAGCATGGCTGGCTCTCACAGAAGAGTTACCTGAGGAAAGTCAGCAAGCCAGACCCAGTGGGCCAACACACTAAATCATGAGATCATAGGAGCCCAAGGTTCTCCAGCGCTTCAACACGTCAAGGACCAAACACGATTCAGGTTCAGGGCCCACTCCCTGCTTCATGCACCTGCCAAGGAAGATGTGTCTCAGAGTCAGTCATCCTCTAACTCATGGGTGCACAGCAGGACCTCCCTTGAAAGATGCACAATCCTCACCACTGACAGATATTAACATTGTTGAAAAGGCAGATAGGAGAAGAGAATGAACCTCCCAGTCTGTGGGATTTTGCATCACATCAGAAGAGTCTCATTCCATATTTATTTACCTTCCTCCACAAAACAGGCTCCAGTATAAAGTACCAGGATATTTGTGTTCAGATTTCACTTGAAACAATAGGTTTCAAAATAAATTGGATGCTGCGTTACATCTATTTTCCACTGGGGAGGAGGGGAAGACAATAAATTTAGAAATAAACCAAGAGTGACCAAGAGCACAAAAGAAAATGAAATCAGAGGGAGAGCAGTGAAGGCTCATAATAAAAGCATATCCCTTTGAAGCCACCTTCACATGCATACTTCTCCCTCTAGCTGCAGCCATTTTGCAGAGCTTTATTAAAACAGCATCCCTGCAGAAGAGTTACTTAAAAGAGAGAAGAAATAAATTTTTCAGAACCAATGAAAACAAACCTCCTATAAACAAGAGGTTTTCCTGCCCAGGCAGGAGTTCTTTAATTCCTTTCTCAACTGTATCCATCACAGGGATGAGAGGGATCAAACTATGACAGAGATCTGTGATGACAGTGTTGTCAGCTATCTTGGGAATGCTCAGTCCAGTCAACAAACTAGTTAAACAACTGAAGACACTGCTGCCGATGTCCTGCAATCCAGAACCAGGAGGCAACAAATGTCTTTTTTGAAGTGGGTAAAGGTGCCACACTGAAAAAGTGCCTCAGTCAAATTTTGTGTTGTTTGTTTTGGGCAGCCTTTCAGCAACTTGAACAGGAGAAGGAGTGGGAGGATATGTGGTCCCTGTGGGCAGCTTGCTGTCTGTGGGAATGAAGCAGAGCAGATGCAACCCTTGTATGCAGCTGAGCACACTTTCTGGCATGCTGAGATATTTGAATTGCAGATTTGTGGCTCTTCCTAATTTCTTGGGTTTAGTTGTTTGTTTGGGTATTTTTAATTGAAGTATCAATTTTAAGGAGGCTTGTTTTACTATTTTTTGTATAAACTGTATAACAGTCATGAATGAGATGCAATTATACTGGAGAAAAATGGGAATATTTCCTCTGCTTCCAAACATCAGTGAAAACTAGTTAGTTAGTTAAAGGGTAACCTGTGCAGATTTCCTTACTGTAGAAGGCTGTGTATGAATGAATTTTACCTTGTTTCCAATGATTAAGTGTTCTACCGGGTGTTGACAGCTATGGCCCTGGCTGTCCATAAACTAAATGTCTTCAAGACCTCTAGGAGCAATGAGAGAATCTCAGAAAAGCTAAAATGGGATGTAATTGATTGTCTCTCAGTGTTCATGGGCTTTCTCTCAAAATAAATTGTTTTACTTGGCAATCAGCAGTTTCTCTCAGCTTGATATCTGCTTGCCAGACCTCAAGACTGGCTGCCCTTCTCAATACCAAAAAGGAGTCCTAACCCCTACAATGAGTGTACCAATAAGCCTTTATCCTTGGAAGCTGGGTCCAGTCCTGCATTCTACCTGACTCCTGAGAGAAACTCAGCCAGCCAGTATAAAAGCCCAGTTTATTTCCTTCACAGTTAAAAGACCTCTAAGACCACTTTGAGTCCATTAGGTCCATTAGGGTTCTACTGGGAACAGGATGGGCTGAGCCCATAGGACACACAACTTAGCAGGTCTGCAGGAACACTTGGAAGGCCTTCTCCATCTCTTCTTGGAAGTGTGAAGAGAGTGACCCTGAGTGAGACCCCAGTCCTTTGTGCCACATGTACACCGTGGAGCATGGGAATGAACTTGGGAATGGAGAATATCCAAAAAGATGAAAGGGATTTGGTAAGGCAAGTCAGAGTTTCATTTAGTGTTGTCTAGGATTGCTTGACTGCAGCAGGGTCATCAGCCTTAACTTGCCCTGGGGGTGAAAACAGATTCATTTGCTCAGAAGCCTGGGGTCAGGAAGGACCCATGGGTTTGCTGTTGACAAAGAGCATTCCTATCTGAAGAACACACTAAAAATATCCCAGATGAAAGAACTTCTGACAAGACTGACAATTTATTTAAAAACAAAAAGAAAAAGGGAAGAGAAATAACTACAAAAAACCACCACCTAAGAGCATCCATGTTATGGATTGAGCTGAATAACAGAAGAATCAAAACTGAACTCTAAATCTGACATTAGTGTTTAATGCAACACCCATTACTGAAAACATATTTTTTGTTCTGCTAAATTGGGATGCTGCATCTTTGAAAGGAAATCTCTCTTTGCTGGAATTTCTGCATTCTGCAAGAACTCTATAAAAGCTAGTTCATTCCAACATCCTTCGGTAAGAGATGAAGGGATCAGAGAGCGAAACCATCACAACCTCTGTAATGTTATAACTAAATCCCTTTACCCAAAATAACAAGCTTTCTTCACTAAGCCTGGCTTGTTTGACTTCTGCTCCTGCAAGCTAGAATCTTGAGCTACTTTAAATCTTGTAAGCAGAAGAAAGCACATTATTCTTATATTTGCCCTCTGTTTAATGCCTCCAGACAATCTCTGGGATAGCATTTTACCTGGTTTCAGAAACACTGGTTTCAGACAGTTTAACCAGGCAATTACTGATTTTCTCACATTCCCTGGCTGACAGTACTCACTGCAGGCAGAAGACAAACTGGGATGAACAGAGGGATAGAAGAAAAAAGAAAGAAGGAAAACAGATAATTTTCTAGATGTGTTTAATTGTTCCAGCTGCTTCTCTGAGTCTGCTCCTCTACTGCCTCCTTTTCTGTGTCATTAATGTCTGTGGCAAGCTAGAGATAAGGTGCTACCGCAACACATTGGACACAGTTTTCACCCTTTTCTGCTGAGAAAAATTCTGGGCCCAAATCCAAATGAATGGGTCTGCTTCATTCATTATGGCAGACAACAGGGTTGAAACCTGCTGCAGGCACAGCAAATACCAGTCTTGACCAGAAACAGCAGGATTGTAGACGTACTATATACAGCTGCAACTGCATCTCTCTTACATCTGTGTAAATGTGATGTAAGACACATCTGATGTGTCTTACATCTTACACTGGGTAAAGCTATTTGTTTACGGATCGTGAAAAATATTGGTTCTTGCCTTTATTGAAATGAGCACCCTGAGCTGATACCAATCAGTAGTGTCACAGCAAGCCAGGTTCAGTTATTTGTCTACACAGAAGTTACCAGCCCAGCACATCCATTTTATCTTGGTGAGATTTGATTGGCTGCAACAGAGTAAATCCTGCCTTACAGTGGTGTAAGTGGTAATGATCCCCAGAGTTTTCTTACATGCTGGTGATTTGAATTCTGCAGGTTTTTGTAGAAGATAGCTGGGACTGCATTGTATCCCAAGCTTTTCATTCTACTTAAGTTAACTCTGACAACCTAAAACTGCTCTGAATTTCCCAGATATGCATTTACTTACTAACAACAGAATTTCTGTACTCCTAAATACCCAGGATATAGACATAATAAAATATTCTCATATAAAACTATTTACGTAAGACTTTACAAAAGTATTTAAAATTAAAATAATAACCTTGGTAAAATAGTCTAATTGGTGAGTAAGTATAATGTGTGAAAGCCAGAAAATTGCTAAACAAAGGTCAGCAGCTTAACCTTAGTTTTGTTCTAGCCTTGTATGTGTAACCTACTTATCCCTGTATGGTGCCATGTGGGAAGACATAACATGTAATGCAAGCCACATTGTACCAGGCTTGACCTTCATATCCCAGGCTGAGTTGTCAAAGCTGTCAGGAAGTATATATATGTCATAACACAATGAGCACAGGAAACTTTGAAAGAACAGCCTGGCTTTCACACAACAAGCAATAGTACCCTTGAAAATGAAATCATTTGCTTCAGTAATTTAATGACTGGATGCCTTTACCTTCCCATGATGCTTGCCACCACATGAAGTGGGAATGGCTGTCGCATCCTGTCACATAAAAAAATTCGCAGGCTTAATTAACACTAGAAAGCTTGTTAAGCTAAAGGACTAGATATAAATTTAGCACAAGTCACTCACACCTACACCTTCTCAGTGTCTTTCCCACCAGCTGAATAGTCCCTTCCAGCAGAAACTGCTTTTGAAGCTGACACAAACCTGGCAGTCAGCAAAACACGACGGGGAAGCTGCTTGTTTTCTGTCGTGCTTTTGCTACAGGAAGAACTTCAACCTTCCCAGCCCACCCCCCTTTAAGGATTTCTCAATCTCTGAAAAGAAGAAAGAGGTGCATGACCCCACAGAATCAATGCAATGGGTGGAAAGCTGCCCCCACCAGTATCCAGTGAGTACAGAAATTATGCCAAATCAGCATCCACACTGCTCTACACAGAGCAAAATCTAGGAAGGGAAAGGCTGAAGTGAGTTAAGCTCCAAGCTCCCCATTCCTGTCACTTACAGTTAGTGCCACCAATTTTCTGCAGCTTTTCTTTACTCTTTTGTAAATAAGTCCTTCTAATTCCACAGGATCTCAGATTCTTCAGTGATCAAAAGTTTTTGAATTTGGAAAGTGTTATTTCACTCTTTTTTTTAAATTAACTTCTCTTATTATGAGCCCTGGGAAGGTATTTGCTGGCATCAAGAAACTTGTGTTGTCCTGATGCCTTAGCAGAATTTAGGCACAGCAGGAACCCCCAAACACCAAGGGAGCAAAGCCCATAAACAGTTGTACAGCATGGAAAACCCTTGCTGAAAAGTAAAGAGAAGAGCTGTGAACATCTGGCATCACAGGCAGTGCTCTGAATACTCTACATTTATAATGCATATATGCACAGTGGTGATTGCTTAACATCCTCCACTGCTTCCTGCCAAGTAAACACCCAAGAGCACTAGAGGGCTTTTGTTGGATCTTTCTAGGCTGGAGCACTGTTATAGGCAGCTTTTCATCCAGGACCCCCACTGGTGGGGTCATTTTATTCTTCTGGTAAAAAGTACCTCTGGAGCCCACTTTGGGAATGGAGAGGGGCTGTAGAGGGGATGCAAAAAAACATTCCCATTTCAAGGCTCTTGTCCTGCTGCTAGAACAGGAGAGAGGGTGTTAACAGCTGTCCCAGTTCCCTTCCCCAGCTCTGACTCCCCGGTGTGTTGTTCGGTGCTCTCAGCTCATACCCAACCACATCACAGGGGAGGGCAAGTTGCCATCCTCAGCTAGACCAAACAAATGTGTGTTCAGGCTGGACATTAAACCCAGCTGCCTTTCAGCTGCCTCCTGCAACTGCCAGACATTCTGCCTGCAGACAAAATTATGCAAACAAGTCTGAGAGATAGCACAACAATGATTTCTATATACATGTTTATATGTGTATAGATATATGAGAATATAAAATACTAATATTCATTTAATTATAACAAGCACTTTGTTATATACACCGAATCCAAAAGTGGAGAGAGAGGAAGGAATCAATCAATGTTGTGGAGTTTTTATCTTATTTATTTGAAATTTCAACTGTCATTGAAATTTCTCATGCACTTTCCCTTGAGCAGAACCTGTTTTGTATTTTATATACATACTTTTGCCACTGGTTTTCAATCCTTGACTTCAGAGGCCTGTAAATAGATGTTCAATAATAAATTTTTCTTTTATTGTTGTTCATGCTGCATGAAAATTAGTACACCATCAGCCTATTTCTCTGATCTTCCACATTTCTATAAACACCACAAGACACTGCAAGGCAAAATCTAATACCTAATATCTAATGTAGGTACTTCACTTCCATTGATTTCTTTGAAAATAGTTCATTAATACTTGGGGAGATTGGTTCTTACTGTACTGATTTGAATCCAGACTAATTTTCAAGTGGTTCATGTCATTCCATTTTTTTTTAATTTTTTATGGGGTATTTTTTTAACTATAAGATACAGATCAGGTAGAGTTTGAATGAATGCAAGAGGATCACAAATCTTGTTCAAATGTCTCAGATGTGCCAAAATGAACTTAAAAATGTAGTTTGTGCAGGATCCCCTGTCAGCTTTCCACACAGGCCTACATTAACCCAAGAACCCCTATATTCACCTCACAGTGCTTCTGTGTTGTTATCATACCCTTCGTTGGACCTAGTACAACAGAGTAATGCTAAAAAGCGAGTCAGATAAGAGTCTATTTAAAAATAAATAGTATGCAAGTTATTAGTAAGATTTGTTGATGCTTATGAAGAAGTGTCATATGCCCAAATAAAAAAATGCTATGTCAATTTAAATAAAAATCAGAATTCATATGCAAGAAAACACAACTAAGCTGATGTTAGAAATTGTATCTTCATATTGATCTAAAAACTTTGTCAAACCCTTTGTCACAGTGCCACCCTTTCTGTTTCTAGTAAGGATCAAGGTTCCACTTTCACTGGATTGTGTATAATCAGAAACCTGAGAGATCAGAAATCTGGAGAATTTGTAGCATGGGCGGAAAAAAAAAAAAATTCTTTGCTTCCTTGGAACAGCTCTTTGACATGAAACCGTATTTTTTAATATACTGTTGACTGCCAAATTCACCTGTAGGCTTCCTTTGGGAATTGAATGAACTCTGGGTCTGTCACCCTGCAGCACTCCCTCATTCTGCCACCTTCAGACATACATTTACACCAAGACACCTGCTCAATGAAGGCTGTTAGATAGTAACTGGCTCATCATAATCTATAGTCATTCAGGCGCTGTCAGACAGCAGCATCAAAGCCATAGACACAATAAAACTTTGAAACTGAAAAGTTACTTCCCCTCCAGAGCTGGTGATTATTTTTGGGAGACCTTGAGGCATGTGTCTTAATTTAAAGATGTGTGGTGCCCAGGGATTTGGTGGTGAAAGATATCAATAGTAAATCACAAGTCCAAATCCTTTTGCAGGGCTACTGCCAGACTTGCATCGTGATCCAGTGAGTGTTTCACAACCAGGCAGATGCACGCTGATGCTCCCAATGCACAGGCCAATGCTCAAAATGAAGGAGAGAAGTGACAATGTTTAGTCTTCTTTCTGTGCAGGCTGCTGCATCAGAGCAGGCAGTTGTTGCCTACAATCTACACAGCTGTGCCCCACATCTAAAAAGAACAAAAACAAAGTAATCCAGCTTTTTTTCCTGTTGGTTAAATGGGTCTGTGTGATTCAGAGAAAGGATGACACTGTCTCTGTGCCAGACTATCTTCTTTGTCATGGGATGCATGAAGATGCAGCTTCTCTGCAGGGAGAGGTACTGATGGCAATGTATTATTGAAGAAAAGCATAGTGCTTTGGCTCAGATTTCGATTCCCATTATAAGGTAATGCTGTGACAATGTTCTGTTAATACATTTTGGCAGTGTTTTGCTTCATTGCCCTTTTTAATAAAATAGGGGGTAAAATAGTAATGATAAATCTGCTTAGTGAATTAACTCAGGTGGTAGTCTTGTTTCTCATATCCAGACCACAGAAGAGCCCTCTTGACTGGACCTTGCACCTGCTTGTACTTTGTGACTTCTTCTGTTCCCTGAAAGACAATCTGATCTGCATTGCAGATGATTCTTTAATCCTCAGGTCCTACTGGAGCATAATCTTGCTAACAGCTGGCTTCAGAACTACAGGCTGTTCAGCATGATTTGAGGCTGTGAATACACATCATCTCCTGGTTACAAGTGTGTCTATAGGTTGCTGCCCCTTTGCCACCCCTTCTCTGTGTCAGTGCCTTCCCGCTAAGATGAAATTCTGAAACAGGAGAGACAGATCAAAGCCACTTTGAAGAAAAATACCAGATTGTATACTAGCAGTTGATTTCATTACCCACTTTTTCTGTCTCAAGCCAATTCATAAAGTCATTTGCTAAACCTAATTAGTTCTCCTGCCTCAGTAGCTATCCCTGGTGCAGGGCTTTATTTAAAAATCAGGCACACATGGGCAAAATCAGCAGCCATTTATCAATCAGCTACCCCTCCAAAAAGAGAATATAGGGCTTTGACTGCCCTCCAAGTTTTATGATCTTGTCTTTCCCCTGAAATTGAGTTAGACCACTGAAGGTGGGGACTGCTTATCTTTGCCACATATCAGCCCTACTTTGCAGCCAGGCTCCTACTCTCCTTCCCAGTTCTGAAAGGACTAGAGAAAAAGATTCTCATGTTTTTTGAGAAATCTTGCATATGAATGAAATTCATCTTTTCACTACCTGGTTCTCTCATTCATGGTCAAAATACAAGAGAAGGAAAATCAGTTCAGAGATTTTGCATGGGTCACTTAGCAACCATGTAGTGAGCGCAGAATCAGTTTCCATCTGGGACCAAATACCAGGTGCTGAAAAAGGAACATGGAGAGAAAGATCCTTTCATATTTGTTCTAGTTTTGGTAAAAAATTGTTGCAGTGTTTTCCTGAGATGAATGAGGGAAACTTCTTCTTTTCATTAAACTTGAGTTAGATTCTGAAATGAGTCCCAGCAGGAAGAACAAAATGCCATTAGAGAAAGAGGTTTCTATACTAACAGGAAATTTCTGTTGGTTGCAATGGCTGGGGAGTTTGGATTAGGGTCTTTTTTTCTGAGAGTCACAGTATTTGTTCTTAATCTTGTCAGTTTAGGCTTACAAATGCAGCCTCTGATGGGAGAAAAAAAAACGGAAAAAAAAACCAGAGGAAACAAATATTGTTAGTAAGATGGATAATAGAGAATGAGAAACGAGAAACACTGTGCAAGAAAGAGGTCAGTCAAAGGAGCCCCTTTGAGCTCCAAGAGATACAGGTCTTCTTTATCCATCCCTGCTTCACTGCACTCCTGGTTTTGTAGTTCATTAACATCTCTCCCCACTGAAATTTCAGCATTAGCAATTCACGCAATATCAAGTGAGGTATGTGAGTGGCACTGCTGAGAGGGGTGCAATACCAGAGGTTGCTCAATCACGCTGAAAGGTTATTTTAATATGCTGCTCGTTTACACCTCCTTAATTGCCCACAAATGGTTACAGCAAGTTGACTCTAGTGCTAGATTATTGTGAGACCCTGGACAAATCAAATGTGCATCAGCTCTGAAAAAAAATGAGATGCTATTTGCTGCAGAGTGACCCTTTAACTCACTAGATCCTTGAAGAAAGCTGATGCATGTGCTCTGATTCAAATGCACATCACCACTTTTGAAGATCCACATTATCTCTTACTCTGTTGAGAAACAAGAGAATAGACACTAAAAGAAAAGATACATTTAATTCAGTTTTACCAATATATCATCATCTTTTTTATGCAACTCTCTGAGTAATTTCTACCCTTTCATAATCTAAAAGTCTATTTTAATGCATGGATCCTTTGACATTATTTCCCTTCAGGGAAAAACTTTTCTTTTTCTAGGAAAAAAATTAAGGAAAAATGTTCTTTTTTACTAAAAGAAAAACTTGGTTTTCTTTTTTTTTTCCTTTGGAACTACGTTCATCTATACTCTCCATCCCTAATACCCTTAATAAAACTCTTATTTCTGAATTTATTAATATATTTCATTTGATACTTCCTAAAAAGAGAAAAAAAAATGGGGACAAAAAATGTATTCTGAGAAATTAATGTTAGGGAAAGGCATTTAATTAATATTTTTCAACTTAAATGATACAGAGCCCGTTGAAATTCAGGTAGCATCAGGGAATTATATCTGCCTTACATGATTATCTGCAAGCATAACTTTTATAATTGTGATTGCTGGGAATGTAATTATTAAATCCACAGATCTCATCACCATATCTGAATGAATGTATTAGGCTGCCAACTTTAAATATTTTTAGTTGTATAACTGAACAAATTCAGTTTCTGTAAATATGGTCAAAACCTCACAGACTACTGTGAGTTGTAAAACCTGAAAAGACTCACAGGATTACTTCCAGCTTATATCTAGCTTTTTACTAATTCTGACTTCAAAGTTTTTCATAGATTATAGAAAAGTGTTTTTAATCACCACCAAATCTCACTTTTTCAGATATTTCTCCACCATTATCAGACCACTCAGGATTTACCCCAAATATTTTAGAATATAAGTGTTTCCTTAAAATCAGTTTTAAGTAATTCTGCAGTGCCATAATTAGCGTGAATCCTCAAAAAGCACATTAAACAGTCAATGTAATATGCTGGCTGCAAAAGATCACTCAGTCTCACCAAATGCAAACTACTCATCTGAGCCTTGAAAAGGGAACTCAAAGGAAAGGTTTGCACTTGCTTTCTCTGGGCATTAGTTTAGGTGAAGGATGAAATTATAAACATCTGTAAGGTCCATCAGTTTAAGAAACATCACTTTTAAACACCACCTACACCAGAACTGCCATTCTCTGGAGCGGGAGTGGTTACTTCCATTATTTGGCAAACATACAAATGAGTTACCAGCTGAAAGTTCTTCTTGGAAGATACCCTTTGGCATCTTCGTGATGCATTCTGTAACATCAATACTTCCAAAGTGAGATGTCTTCATGTCTGCCCCACTACAGAAAGGCTAACACATAGGTAACAGAATTCTCCAGGAAAGAATAAAAAATGCCACAAATGAGTAATTTAACTGGGTTTTCTTCTTTTAAATAAAATCCAGCTATGTTTTGAAACCAGCAATTCTTCTGAAATGTCAAGTCCAAACACTGACTTTTCTATGCCTTTTCCTAGATTTTTCCCTTCCCCCTATCTTCATCCACATAAAAGAGTTTGAATCAGTTGAGGTCATTGCAAAACTCCTTCTCAGCAGAAGACAGCTGCCTGCAAATTTTTTTTCTTAGACTGCACATGAGCTTCATAGTGTTTCTCATTATCTGTCCCAACATAACTGCTTGCACCATTCAGTAGAGAGATCATTCTGTGCATAGTTCACACCTTTGTACAGACAGTTTTATTTTATATCCAGTAAAGAAAATGCTGGAAGATGATTTTAGATGGTGATCCAAATAAACCTCATCAGTTTCTGTTTGGTTGTGTATGTGCTCACCCACACCTCTTCTTGTAAAGAGAGAAGGAACAATGCAATCTGGTTCAGGTAACTTTAGCCAGTCACTCTGAGCTAACTCCAGATGGGATTTCTTCTATTAAAAAAAGATTGATATTGAATTCAGTGTACCACAGGATCAAAAAATAATCCAAAAGAAATATTTGCTAGGGGAGCAAGGAGCAGAATACTTTACTTGACCGAGGTATGATCGAGAGGTCTGAGGCCAGGGTGGATAGCCAGGATGTCACGGTGGCCAATTCAGCTTCTTGTGCAGCCAAAACTCCTTTGTTTCACTTTCCCAGCCTCTGCAGCAGAGATGGTAGTCACTGCATCTATTTTACAGGTCCACTCTGAGATTAATCAATACCTGTAAAGTCCTTTGAAGATCAAAATAGCCAAGAGAAAACTAGGGACCAGGATGACAAACAGACCATTTCAAATACGATGTTGCAGCTGAATGTATGCTTGCTGAACTTCGTGGTATTTTTATTTTCCTCCCCAAATCCCTTTCAGGGAACCCAAGCAATTATTATCATGTAACAGTGGCACTGAGATCAATGGCATGACAGAGTTGAATTTGGCCCAGTGTGTAAAATCCTGGACAAGTCCTTTAAAACAATGCACAAATCCTATTCTATCAATGTTATCTTGCCCCTACAGGCACAACCTGAAGTCTTTAAGTTTTCTGAGCTGGTGTTTTATGATCTCTCCCTGCCTGGTTTTAAAGCAGTAATTTATGCAGCCCTCTTTGGCTGGGGCTTGCAGGATGCCTCATTGTATATCGCTCCATCATCTAACGAGAGCCCACATGTGAGAATGTCACACAACACTGCACAGGAGGTGGCAAGCTGACTAGCAAGTCATCACCCAAAATGTATGGAGTGTTATGCCATCAAACAGGCACGGAGGAGTTCAGCCTGTCTATTCTGCATTATGAATGCACAGGTCTGCAATTTTCAATACCAGTAAAGCCACTGCACCAGGTGAGAACTGTTTGCTTCTTGGACTGAGTTACAGCTGCAGCACTGGAAACTACATTTGAAAGCCAAATGAGGAAGGCCTAACGTGAAGACAGCCCCCAAAAAGCATTTCTGGATGGATCCTTGAAGCAAGGAACCCCTTCTTCGCTCCCTGCCCCTGTGACTCCGTGCTGCTCAGCACCCTTCCAGGAGTGTTCCTTACTGCTCCCTCAACCCCAATCATGTTCATTAACTGACCAAGATCCGTGCTCTAAGTAACCCACAAACTTCCTCTTTTCCACAGCAATGCCTTTCAAACTTAATAGCACAGCACACATAGTGCAGCTATGCCTCCCGCTCACATTTCCCTTTCTCTCTGTTTTGATTTAACCAGGCTGAGCCCAGCGCCTTTTGTCATATGGGATCCAATCCCCGTGGACTGAAGATCTCAAAGGAAAGAGAAAGAAAGAGATATTTTTAACTTTAGTCCTCTGGCATCAGACTTATAACTGTCATGAAATTTTTGGGTGGTAGAATAACAGGGCAGTGTTTTAATTTAGAACATTAGTCATACAGTTTAGGTGACAAAACAGTGAGCAAATTGTATTTTGCAGAAGAAATGAGGGGATTAGACAACTGCTCTCAGTGAAATAAATTCTAGCTATTATTTCCAGATATCAGATTTAACACTGGTAAGAAAGTCCTTGACCAATCATAGGTAAACTATTTTATCACTGTATCCCTGTAAAATGAAAAAGGTTTCTTGCTCCAATTAAATTCAAAGTCTAACCAAACTGTGCATTACATTGGCAATGTGAGGAAACTGATCTCTGATTATCCATGACAATAATTTGGCTAATGGTAGCACTTTTAGGAGCCCTCCTGCAAACAGTTTGCCAGCTGCTGACATGCCATATGCACTGAGAAAATTAGCCTAATTGCTTTGTCTGCAGCTGACATAATTCCCGGTTAGTATATGTGGGTTTGTGGAACGCATATGTAATTTAGACTACGAGGATAGCTGTGAGCACAAGTTATCTATTTGGCCAGGCTGACACCTGAGGCTTTTGCTCCTTCTGCACACCAAGTCTGTTAACCTTGAGCCTGCTCGACTGCCCCAGCAAGACTCAGGCTGCATGTGGTCCAAAAAGCCCAGGCTTTTGTCACACTACGACCCATTTGGCAAAAGATCACACCGCCTCAGCAAAGACCCTGCAACACAAATTCTGCACAGTGTTCACTCCAGATACTGTAGCAAGCCTGAAGGTGACCTTCCTTCCTTTTTAATTTACTCACTACAAACTTATTAAACAAGGTATTGGTATGCGAGCGCAGGAAACTGTTCCTATGCACTGAGGAACACAAGAGGTTTATAACATCTTTCAAATAAAAATCTGTGTTGTAACACAGCACTCGGCCGAGAAATATACAGAACAACATATACAGTGTCCAGTATGTATTATCTTGGTGAACAAATAAGCGATTATCGAGCACTTTGAAATCATTACAAATGCTACAAGTGACCATACGGGACCAGTGAATTTGCTTTCAAATGATGCAGACTACTAATTGTGAATGGTCCCAATCTTCCTCCAGACCAAGGATCTCCCTAAGAAGAGGTTCTGTCTTTTGACATAGCGCACACCTTCTCCTTCCTCTGACCTCTTTATTCAGCCAGTGACTCAGCCTGATATCAGAGGGCGAACACTTACCTGATGAGATTGAAAGCTGAGGTCAAAACCTGCTGTGATAATTAAAGATCATCAAGTGCTTTTTGTAAGTGGGGCTTCGTTTCCTGGAGAAATTGGACTTCAGGTAATGGCACTCAGTACCAGCTTAAATCACCTCTCTGGCTCAAACAGAGCAGTTTCAGCCTAGGCATAGTTTCAGCTGGAGACAGACATCTTCATTTTCTCTTCTGCTGGGATCATCAGCATATTCAGCCTTACACAATGCAGAATTTCCCCTCAAAGGCTGCAAAATTTCAAGCCACCTGGCTCCAGTCCCATTTCACAGCTTGTGTATTAATTAATGAGACACTGTTACTCAGGCCAGACACTGAAGGGTTAGGGTTGGCACTGTGGTGATCCAAAGCTGCATGGTCTGCAGGAAAGTTGAGTCAGGCTCAAATTCCAGGGAGAAGATACTTTTTTTCTTCTAAAACAGACAGGAAATGGTGCTGTAATGCTTACTTTAAACGAAGTTTGAAGGCTGCGGAGACAAAGAACATGCCAGAATAAGGTCAGACGATTAGCCCTAACTTCCTGCCACTAGCTGCAAACTATTCTGGTAAGAAGGAAGTGTGTGATTTAATCTCATGGTTATACACTGGGTTCCTGCAGAGGCCCCCAGCAGTGCCACAAGCAGTGTGAAGGTCTGGAGAGTTATTGCCCATACTCTCTTTGATAGAGCACAAGATGGTGTCTGTAGAAGGCTCTGCCATCAACATCAGCCAGCTGCTATAAGACACCAGGGTGTTTAGCTCCCTGTTGTTTGACACCACAGGGATACTGGGACTCTGAGGTTTTTCAGAGTCTCTAGCAATAAGCGCATTACAATAGCTCAAAGCCATCCCTACTCCTGTGCCACCAGACTGTCTCTGCTCATCTTAATTTCTGTCTAGTATCCTCCCTGTCTTCCCTGCTATGACATACTTTTTCCTCAATGGCCCTAGGATTTTGTGCTTCTGATCCTCCTCTGCCATCTCCCACATCTACTCCATTTCTTTTCTCAACATTAAGACTTCCACGAAGCGCACTAAACTTTTCCCCGATGTTAGCATAGGGAGCACTTCAAAACACAAGACAATACATCCACTTCCACAAAGACAGGTCCAGAGAATTCCCAGAACAATAAGTATGGTGTCCCAGTAGAGATGACGGACCCTAGTTATCCTCTTGTGGCAGAAAGCAAGTCTACTTGCTGCTGAAGCTGGTGTCCAGGACCTCCTCGTGCAGACCTTGTAGTAGCTTGTCTGGTGTTGCAGATATGGAAATAACAGCCCTTTGTGTTGAACTTCATCATCAGCACGGGGTACATAGGATACATACAGGCCCTCCCAGCTGCCCCGCGAATACATAAAAACTACAACCAGCCATCACTCTCTGCCCGCTCTTAGATCTAATGATGAGTCATTCTTAGCAGTGTTTGTCAGCCAAAAGCTACGAGTGTGGTCCCACCACTGACTTTTAGCAGCAAAAGCGAGTGGTAAGTTTCGAAACAATTTGGTGCCAGATTAAATAAATCTAAGCAATATGTCCTTTCAATGTCACCTTCCTTCTTTGGTGTTGACTGCTCTTACTATCCTGCCTCATGATGCCCATAAAATAGGATTACAGAATCACAGAATAAACTAAGTTGGAAGGGACCCACAAGGGTCATCAAGTCCAGCTCCTGACCCTGAGCAGGACCATCCTCAAGAGTCATACCAGGTGCCCAAGAGCATTGTCCAAGAAAATGCAGAATTACTCCATTTGGTCCTGCTCTCCCCATGCCACAGAATTACTTCATTTGCTAGTAGCCTGGAGAGCTTTGAGCCCAAAATCTCAGAAGGAAAGCATCAGAGCAGTCTGCCATGGAAAACATACAGATCATATGTCAAAATACCATGGGGGCATGTGACACTTCAGGAGGAGAGAACAATGCTGCTCCTTGTATAAGAGCCACATCAGATTATCTCATGTAAACAGAGCCAGCAAGGGTTTTCAGAAGGCAAACATACCTGTATTCACTTCATGTGGGATGCAGGTGTGTTCCACCGAAGCTATATCTGCAGGAGCTTCTCTTATCTGGTAGAAGGGAACTAAACCCAAAAGGTGCTCCAACTTTGAGATGCAGCATTTCTTTCATCTTGTCCCAAGTAACATTGCTTTCTGATTTATGTC
Organism: Edolisoma coerulescens; assembly: GCA_013397115.1. Lineage (NCBI taxonomy): Eukaryota > Metazoa > Chordata > Aves > Passeriformes > Campephagidae > Edolisoma > Edolisoma coerulescens. The sequence goes on along the minus strand of VWZW01000765.1, from coordinate 15,706 downwards.
CCATATATTAAAAAATTTACAGCCAAGGGACCTGCTGGGCTGGCTGACACTCTCAGTTTTTGTGCCAGGCTCATAGCACAGAATATTTGAGTTTCTTTTTTTAATAGTCGGAAGAGAAAGAGATTTGATCCAGTTAAAGAAGTGATGTAGTTTCTTGCTTGTGCTTTCATTTGCTGAGGTATTTTTTCATTTTTTTTCTTGTAATTAGGGTAACACAGTTTATATTGCCTTTAATCACAGCATATGCACTCTGTAATTACTCTGTAAATACATGCATATGAATTGTTTATATGTGTGGAGGTGGGAGAGCAAGAAAGTGGAGGTAATTATGTGTATAGGGAAATGTAATGATTAATTACCTGGAGTACATAATCTTACCAAAAGGTTTGATAAAGTGCAAGCACAACTGTCTCTCCTGTGTGTAATTACTTACAGAGAGTTTGATCCAGCTGTTTCTGCTCATGGAAATTCTCATTCCAGTCTATCTGAAAGGGAGTCCATAGGCTGAAACCTATGAGTTCTTTCCCTGAGCAAACTGACATCCACACACATTCACCCTGAATGTGTGAAGCTGCCATTAGGTCGTGGGGCTGGTTATGCATTTAGACCAGTTTAACCTTTCAGCCTTGGACCAACAAGGAAGAAATGAGGTGTGTTATCACTGCAGTTCTTCAGGTTCAGGGGAGACAGAAGAGGGCTGTGCACAGCTGAGAAGATCTAACGCAGGATGTCTGAACCATCCATTTGTCTGAACCAACATTTGTCACTGGACTCTGTAACAGCCAGGCACGTGAAAGAAATTCCCTTTCTCCACCAATGACAGAGGGGACAGAGCCAGATTTTCACACCCTTCGTCAAGGCAGTTTTCCAAAAGAGCTCCACAGTCAGTGAGGTGCTTGTGAGAAAAGCCTGCTTTTTTCTTCCAGAGTTCAATGCATTATCAAATAGTGCTTTGCCAAAAAAGTACAGCATGATTTAAGTTTGGGACATTTCCAACAGAAATGCCACTGTGTTGACTTCACTCAGGACCTGGTAGCCAGATGAGCAGTATGACTTATCATGGTATGGAGTTGCTTAGCATCAGGGAGCAGAGAAGAAGCAGAGAAAGAATCCCTGAACTCCCTGATTCTAATAAGGTTGTGCTAGCCAGGCATGGCACGGTGAGACCAGACTGACATATATGATTTCTTACTACACATACAAACTACTACAGATCTTTCATTTTTGCTTAGCTAATTTTAGCACAAAGGTTCTTCTTTTCTAGTGTTGTGGAAAACACATTTCACGAGTCCTCAAATTAGGGTCTCAAGCAGCAGTACCTTTCTCATCCTTGCTGTCACCAGAGGCCTCACTTTGCTACCAGTTGTGGTGGCAAGCAGAGTCGGTACAAACATGTTCCGATATGAGCAGGGGAAGTCCCAGCTTAGCTCATCACTTTCATAACTCCTGCTTCTGACTTTGGGGTCAATAAATGTTCATTCTTGATGGCCTCTTTCTCCTTCCTCTACAGACCGCCAGATCTCCTCTCCAGAGGTACTGGTCCCAACACACCACCCATATATCATAGTAAGCCTGACCGGTCTGAATCCACGTTTCCTCACATTTCTCTGTTCTTCCTCTTAGCAACCAAGCCCATCTGTCATTTCATGTCTGAACAGACTACATGAGAAAGTGTGTTTTAAAAGTTCCCTTCGGTTTCTGCAAACCTAGATCTGTGGAGATGCAAGTGTGAACGGCACATCTTTTCCTAATACTCTGCTCCTAGATGTTCATCCAACATTTCAAGAAAGTGAAATGGCATGGCAGGAAAAAAATTGCAATGGGACTTGTCTTGCACAAGGACAGATGTAAGCACTTGAATGCTGCACCAAGGACATGCTTCTGCATTGCTGCTTCACTGCAACAGTCTGGTTCAGGAAAGAGGATGCCGATACTCAGCTTTCTAACATCCATTCATACTGGATGCCAGTGTTTTTTATGAAGATGCCATTGCTTGCTTTGCATGACTGAATGCAGTCCTGATTTTACAGGGAGCTTATTTCACTGGATTGCAATTATCCCGTTTTGTTGAGTATACCACTCCATTTCTTTTCTAGGACATTCCAACCTGTGCTCTTACAGTTCATGTACCAGGACACAGTGTAATCCTTGTCTACTTAAAAAGCATCTTAGCATAAAACTGAGATAAAATTTTTCTTATTTTTATTACAAACCCAAACATCAGTTAATTTCAGTCCAGAGATTAATGGATCCCAGAGAAGATATCTTGAGAATGTTTTTAAAACAACATCAGGTTAGCTACCTCTGAAGCTACATAAATCCTTATAATTTCATTCAACTTCTAGATGAAAATGAACACTTCAAAGTCTCAGTCAAGCTGTACTGCAGTATTGCCCAATCTTTTTATAATTTCAGATCTCTCTAGTAGCAGAGAATCGCTACGAAGTTATAGTCTAAGGCTTCTGCAGTTCTCAGTTGCTGTTCATTACATTGAGGGTGGTCTCTTTTTAAATGTTTCTTCCTTCTTTACAATCCATCCTGTAAGGCAATGATATGAATATTGAAAACATCAATAGTTATTAAATATTTGAGAGCAATGCTGGTCCCCTTTCTTCACAGTGTTAGAGAAGTCATTTATTGTAATGATGTTGGTGGCATTCAGAACAATCTCAATCAATAGGCAGAATCTAATTTCACAACTCTGATCCCTCCACAGCCAGATTGTCTCAGCTGCAGTGACACCTATCAAAGCAGCGTGAGGTCCAATCCTCAATCAAATGCTGTTTTGATGAAATCAAGCAGAGCACAACTTCTTCATGCTCCCACCTCCAAAAATAGCTCCAGGAACATGCACTTCTCTGAAAAAAACCAGCATCATTGATACCAGACTCACTGTAAATCACTGAACTTTGTCTCAGTCTTGGCAATATTGAAAAAACCATTACTGTAAGTTCATGGTTTTATGTGAAAGTTGATGGCTCTGTTACCTCACTCACATTCAGTACATCTTGACACTGCAAGGGACTGGGCCATGGTAACTACCACATGCAAAATGCCCAAATGCCTATGAAACAGACTACCTGAAAGATAGTGTTACAGACAAATAGAGACTTAATTTTTCTTTATTTTTCTATAAAAAATAGCTAACTGCAATCCTTTCAAAATAGGTGGTAATTCACAGTATCTCTGCCAGGAGTTAAGTTATAGGACTCAAACACAATACAATTACTAAGGCTTTAGGTATGTAAGATAGCAGAACTGCTTCTGGAACACAGAAAATGCAGATAACTTGTACAAACACGAGATATTTCAAATTAAATTTAACAACTTTAGCTTCACCAAGCACTCCTTTCCACTCCCAGAAGAGTATACTAGCTAAATATACGGTGATGATCTATAGATGTGGCTCCAGATTTTCCAAGTTCCCCTTCCCCATGCAGAGAGCACAGGCAGGTCAGCTCACAGAGCAAAAAGGTACTAGATACAAAAGTCTTTCCTGCTTTTTGGGACAGTGTGCAGAATTGCATTGCACAAATCAAAGTATAAGCTTTAATTGTGTAAGCCCAAGTGAAAGCTTGTTTAAAAAGACATCATAAGAGTTCCTGCTTCCTAAATAATCAGCAGGAACTTACTTGACATTAATAAGCCACAGGTAAAAAACAACAAGATAACTTCAGTTAAGTTGATGTCCCGGTTTCCAGCATTAAAGGAGGCTCTTCATACCTTCAAGGTACAGTGGTTCCTTACTGCTGTTGCGTTAACAATTGGCATCACTTTCTGAAGAAATTTGGGTTATTTGATGAACTCTGTACCTCCATCTGATTAGCAGTAACTTGATACATAATTCAATAAATGCCTCGAGCATTATTTAGTACTGCAGAAATGTTGAGGATATCACAGTAGTCAGAGGCTCACTAGATGCTTGTATAGACATCCAAGCCATGCATCATCCTGGGGAAAAAAGCAGAGGAGGCCACTAGTGTGGAAAACCATGAAGGCTCTTGTCCCACAGCTCCTTCAGTGGGCAAGAGGAATGCTGATCAGTTCTATTTCTACAAAAACTGCTCATTAAGGAGCAACTGTAGCATTCTGGGGAGCCATGCCAACCTCTGGCGATAAACCAATCTTTTCACAGTTACACCACCCGACTCTTCACATACCTACTTCTCCTAGTTATGGGACACTCGTCCACGTGCAAAGGTCAAAACTAAGACACACCCATAATGTGGCATTTTACACATTGTTATCCCATTTACTGATAAGGAAAGAGAAAGGTCTGGAAAATTGACCAGAATCACAATATTTTGTTGTCAAAACTAGTCTACTTCATGCCACCTTGTTTTTGGGCCAGTGCCTTTAAAAGCTGAGAGTAAACATACTACCCAGCCAGAATGGCAGCATCCTGCAGAAATCCTGCATCCCCTTCACTCAAGTACAAATGCTTACAGAAGGTGAGGGCAACCAAGAACCATGTCCAGCCCTATCACATCTCACAGTTCTGAGATACTTTGAAAGCGTTTCTTTAAAATGCTCTTTTCCCACGGATTTCGCTGGGGTTGCACTGATAAACACTAAACCACATCCTGGCCATCTGTTCAAAAGAGCAAAGGACAAGAGTTTTATGATGCATTTTAATCTGCTGTATGATCGTATTGTATTATTGAAACATGATAACCCAGAGAAAACGTAAAACATAAACAGAATTTACCATAGAACAGAAGGCAAATAAGCATTGTGTTCCATTGCTGAGTAAGCATAACTCAATTAGAGTATATGTGAAATTAAATTTTCAGTTGCTAAAAGCAACTTGTTTTAATTCAGAAGTGCAAGAAATCCACCAATATCCAGTGCAGAATATTTGTGAGCACTCTCACTTTTTAATAAATTGAAGGTACTAATGTATCAGATCGAGGAACAAATATTGTAATACAAAAAACTATGTCAAGAAAGGAAAGGCCCATTAAATAGAAATTATTAGACTCACAGTTCCAAAGCTTAAGAAAATTTTTCTTGCTTTGGAAAATGTATAGACATTGGAATAGGTTGTCCGGGAAGGTGGTGGAGTCCCCATCCCTGGAGGTGTTTAAGAGGCATCTGGATCTGGCGCTGTGTGATGTGGTTGAGTGGTTCAGGGGTTACAGTGGCAGTGCTGGATGAACAGTTAGACTGGATAATCTTAGAGGTCTCTTCAATCTTGATTCTGTAGTCACAGCTTACTCTGGGCTCCTTGCTGTCTTTCAAACTTCTTTCATTCAGCTTTAAAGCATCCTTTGACTTTGGTGGGCTTTGAATCAAGCCTCACAATCTGCAGGCACTCTAATTAAATGCCTTCACTTTATAATTGGCATGACTATTAGTGAATCAAATGAAGTTATGTCTGCAGAGTGTGTCTGCAGTAAAACAAGTCTGGAGCAGATCTTAGACTTACTACAAAGCATCTCTGCAGCTGAAAAATTCCATGGCTTTTTCTGTGATAAAAGTCACTATAGATATTCATGATATTACATTTTTTCAGAATGTGAGTAACTGTGATAATGACTGGATTAAGGCTTTGATTTAGTATTGCCCTCTGTTATTATTCTGTTACACAGGTATCAGCACAGGACACAGGAGGTTTACACATTGCCAGCCTGAATTCTGGAAAGGGGAAATGAGGCACGCTGGGGCACTTGCTGGTGCTTTTGGCGAAGGCAGTACTTCATTACCTGAAATCAGACACTTTAGCATCAATGAAACTCTGCAGTTATGGCCTATAGCTCAGTTCGAGGAGATTCACCCTGGACCCCTTTCACAACTGATTCCATCTGCTTTAGCAGCATAAGTTGAGAGAAACATACTGCAGCATTTCACCTCCTGTGTTTGGTACTACTCCACTCTCCTGTGTTTGGTACTACTCCACTCTGCAGCCAGCACCATGCACTAGGTAACTGGTAAAGTGGAAGATGCCTGAATGAGTTTTTGAGCTGTTTATGGGTGCTAGAGAAAAAAAATTGAAACATCTACTACAAGCTGTTGTTAAACATCTTATTGCAATCTGCTTAGATTTGTCTTTCAGGAAAGACTTAAATAACAATTGTTAATGTACATTGTGGAGTAAGATCCGTGCTCTACATGAACATCATGCCCCACACATCCTCAGCAGTGCAGTGTGCAGCACATGGACAGATAGAAGTCTCTGTGAACAAAGAGAAAACACCACAGAAGAAGTAGCCTTTGAGAACAAAACATCTGATACAGACAAATAGGCAAAGCCATGGAAATAGATTATTTAATAACAATTGAAATTGGCTGGGTCAGGAATGACAGGAGCCATAAAAATAAAGTAAAGCAGCAGGGCAACCAGTCAATGTCCACCTCCTCTTGGCTGCGCTCTGGTTGTCATTTCCCTGCTGTCCTCCCCATTCTGTGGTTTGCTTTCCACATGGATGAGTAATCCAGCTTCAGTGGGGTTGGAGAGGTTACTCACCCCAGCACATCCTCACCCTGGTAACTAGGAAAGTGCTTTGACCTGCAGGAGCAACAAATCTAGACCCCATGTGCTGAGGAGAAGGGTTTCATTGCATGGTGCAAAGAAGTTATGGAAACTTCATATGGAAACACACTGTGGTCAGGAACCTACCACCAATCTCTAAAAACAGGAACTGTATCTCAAGCTTATTTTCTACCTTAGAGGAAGGACATTTAATGCAAATAAGAGTGCATCCACACTTGAATGCAACATTCTATGTGCAACTGCAAAAATTTGAAAATATTTAATTATTCTTGAATGCCTCTCCTTTTATAATTTTCTTTTGCAAAGCAGTTGCTGCCTAAGCAAAAAGCTAGTTTGGGGGTTTTTAAGTGTGTTTTGGGGGAAGAGTCTCCAAAGCAACTTTCATGTGACAAAATTACTAGGACTGCCTGATAATCTTTGAATTCATGCCATTTCAATTAAAAAAGCATAGTTTTCACAAGAGCCTTGTTCATTGTAACCATAGGACAAAAGACAACATCCAGCATGTTAATTAATATGAGAGAGGGAAAGAGAGAAAGTAGAAGTTAGGAACTAATTAGCATAATATAGGTAATGGGGGAAAGAACCCCTAGAAATACAGGACAGGAGAAAAGTAGGTTTTGCTGAGGACAGGATGGATAATAATATTTATTCCATGCTAAAAACACATTCTTGACCATTATCATATTTAGCCTTTTTTCAAAAGTGAAATGTAAATATAGGGTTTTTCTTCATTCATGGACTTCCAGGATTTGGGGGGGAAAGATGAATGGGAGCTGTTAAGAGAGCTCTGGAAGAACNAAAAAAAAAAAGAAAACAAAACCTTTCCATGCAAAATAAATGAATCTTGCTGGTCTTACATATGTACATAACTGGTGCTTGACATCAGGTACAGTTCAGCAGCTCACAGGAAGCTGGATTTCTTTCTCCCAGTGCACTATTGCCCCAGTTCCTGCAGGGGTCAGCTGTTTATAGTCAAGCTGATGCAGACTAGAAGTTAAAACATCATTCCAGTTTATATTTCCTCCCTTCCCATTAGACACTGGTTTTCCAGCAAGGATACATGTAGTTGCAAACTTAGCAACCACGAAATTGCTGATGTTTCAGCTTTGACCAAGGACCCTGGCTGGTTGGCTACCCACTAGATCAAGGTGTGTTTTGAGGGACTCTGTCCAAAACACACCCACAAATATTTTCTGGCATTAGAGCAGAGAGCCCCAGGCTGATGCCTTCAGGGAAGCTGTGCTGCATTTTTAGTGTGATTTGCATTGCCTTAACCAACAGCTTCTCTGGTCTAACAGTGTGACTGAACAGAGACTGAGGGCCCATTCTTCACAGCTTCTATTTTTTGTGTGTCTTTTATGTGGTATTTCATTCATGTTTGTAAAATAGCTCGTTAGGATGCTGGCCAATAATCTACAGGTACAGAGAGACTTTTATTTATTCTAAGGTGGAGCATTTGCCAGGACAGAAAGATGTATTGCACACTATGTTGTATTACCAATAAAACAAACACAGCACTTAAATTTAACAGTATACTGTTAGACATCCTATCATTTCTCCTGCACCTGTTTCTTCAGCAGTTCAAGGAGTTAACAGGCAAAGTAGGCTATAGAGCTGATCCCTCTGCCCAAAGGAGCAGAGCGCTTTGAATTGTTTTGACAATGGTTTGGTTCATTTTATTTCATCACAGTAGGGAATAAAGTTCTCTGCAGAAGGGAAGACATAACAGGAAATCACAGCCGGGATTATAAGCATCAGTTTATGGAGGGGAAATGATTAATTCGTCTTATTTCTGTTGAACCTACTTGTTTCTGAGGCATGGAGCCGGCTCCGAGCAGAAGCTGCATGGGAGACAGGCAGGAGCTGGAGCCATAGTCTCCAAAACCTGCGTTAATTACAGCACGACCCTTGATCAAAAAATGCGAGTGTCCTGAGCAGTGGTCTCCATTACATTTGCAGCTGACATTTTATGATCTGTTCCTTCTTCAATTCAAGAATTAGCTTGAGAGTTAGCTGCATCCCACAGAGAAATGTTTTAATCACTAGCACTGTAACTACAATAAACGGGACGTTCACTGCCTTTAGCATACCAGTTCTCTCCACTGTGCTTCATTCATTAGGACCAGCGTCTCCTGATTAGCTGCAGGGAGACCCCCTGGAGTCACATTAATCCTGTCAATTCAGTCAGCCTCTGCGGCTCTGCAGGATACTGCTGCTAACCGCAGGATCACAGAGATGCTCTTCTGCTTGGTTTAAGTTCAGCATGGGTCCTGAGGCAAAAGCTGCGAACACCTTCCCACGTGTGCTCTGCGAGGAGGGCTGCACAGAGATCTAGCGGTGCCTTCACCCACACGAGTAGCATCTCAGCAGGTGGGTGGTGGGACAGAGAGGATGGCACTGAGGTGCTGGACTGGTCACTGCAGAACTCAGTCTCAGCAGCCTTCCAGCACTAAGATCACTCCTGTCACCGGTCACCTACGGTCTGCTTGCTTGGTCAGTGAGATGGAGAGCAGGCACACACACGTGCCAAGGAGGACAAATTGTCAGGGATGAGTGTTCACAAAAACCACTCCAACGGAGGTCCCACCACTAGCAGTCCTGCGTGAAGGGAAGTCCTGTCTTCATCTCTTTGGGCACTCAAAGAGGAGATACTGCCCAGACACCTTCTCTGCCTGTCCTGACCTGCCCTGAGAAGTGGCCATCTGCAAGAACCACCTTGCAAGGAAGATTCACAAGGTGTCTAAGGATAAGCTCCTCTTTTCATCTCCACAACTCTTGGGAGGCACTCCAAGACCACCGCGATAAATAGATGGCTAAATGCCATCTGTTAAAGTGTATTAACAAGAAACAAGTAACAAGCTGGCTGGGTGGGAAAGATTTCCTTGGCAGTTTTCTTTTTTTGCTGCTGTTCAGCTGTGGGCAGCATGAGCTGGGACTTGTATTGATTGTTCTGCTTGTAATTTAGCATAAATGCAAATGCAGGTTGAGACCCAGCATGTTCTGTTTAGTAGAAACCATGAAGAGAAAAGGAAATTGCTATAAATTGAATGTTCCTGTCTCTGCAGGCATTGAGATGGGGATTCTGATTTATTTTAGCAGTGGCAGAGAGAGGCAGTAACAACAAAACAACATTTATTTGAAGAAAGAAGATTGACTAGGAGCCTGCATCAGTAGCAAAAGTTTTTTATCTCAGTAAGTAAAATAAGATATTTCCAAATATTGTCAACAGATAATAGCATAGAAAATATTTGCAAACAAATAACATGAGAGAAGCCATACATTTCAGACCAAAGGTTCATCTACTTCAGGACCCTGACGCCAGCAAGGCTGCAAGCTGAATCCCAGAGAAGACTGAGCACAAGGCAAGTACACCTAGCACTTTCCTCCAAAACTTGACCGCGCCTTCATTTGCAGCCCTGGAATATTCCTGAGCCTATTGCAGATAAGTCTTTTATACACCTTTGTTGGCCTGATGGTTTCCACACATCTGAGATCAAACATCACATGTGGTTTCAGACACCTGCCAGCCCAGCACTTCTGATTCAAGCAGTTCTTTCAATGCAAGCTCAGATTTATTTAAGGTAGAAGGGTTGTCTCCTCTCCACGAATGACTTAGACCAGTGATCTCAGCTCTCTCTGTGTTTGATAGATTAGTACTTAAACAAACCCTACAGACTGCAAAATGCCATTCAGAGAGGAACTGAAAGCATTTTTTTTAACTAAGATGCGACTAAGATACGACTTTAAAATCCATTTCTACCCTTGAAAAGGTATTATGTGAATGTTAAATCCTTTACCTTTTCTTGGAATTTTATTACAGAATTTTCTCAGCAGAAGAGAAAAGAATTTTGATTTGCATTGGTTTATTACAGTTAAGTTTTTTTAGAACTGCAGAGCCATTATGAATATGGAAAAGGGATCTGATTTTATTTTAGTTTGTATATCAACAATTGAATTATAAAACAAAAGGAAAAATTCAGACTCAGCAGAGTTTCACATATGAGACCAATAGTAAAATTAAAACCAAGTAAAAGACATTAATACATACAAGGTTTTGGGGGACTTTCACTTTAGTACAGTATTCAAATTTACTGGATGCAATGGAGGAAAAGTACTTCTCTTCCTGGGCAATTTTGGCCTCATTTTTGTGGTCTTGTTCCAAAATCATCACAATTGGTCTCGTCCCTTGCATTCTGTCACAAACCCAAGTGATCTCTAAACTAACTCACACTGGGAAACCAAAGCAGAGTTCACGGAGCCAAAGCTCAGAGCAAGAGCAGAAATTACAAAAATCTTCCTGTGACTCTCTATACCACTGTAGTGGCATTTCTTAGCAGCAGCAGAGAAGGGAGGCCCAGTGCAAAAATAACTTTGCTGTCCTTACCCTTACAAGCATGCCAAGCTGGCACACTACTGCTCTGCTGAGAACAGCTTGGGAAGGGCAATGGGTTCCCGTATATCTCAGAGGACACATTGCCTTTGGAAACACCAAACAGTTCCTGTCTGGCTGAACTGCTGTCATCTTGGTGTGATGCTTTCAAAAGCTCCCTTAATTCAGAAAAGTAAGTGGATAGTAAGATGAGTGGCAGCAAAGCAAGGTGACGTGAGTCTTGCTGTTGGTCATGCCTACACGGCTTTGGAAAGATATTGTTTGTTTCCAGAGAGAGGAGATGTGTGTGTCAGGGATGATGGAGTCACAGAGGGCATTCACAACTTCCCCAGGCATGCCTGGAGCTCTGGCAGAGGCACTGCATGAATTTGCAGTATTTTATCCTAAAGGAAAAAAAAAAATATCTAAGACCTAAATAAACTCCAGGCACAGTACAAAACTCCAAAGCCCATAATCCTCTCCCTGAGAGAAATGAAGCACAAGCTAAGTCCTCAAAGCATGAATACAGAGCCAGACACCCACAGCCTGCCACCTGTATTCCTTAGCTGTTCCATTTCACTGCAGTCTGCACTGCTGCAGCTCTTCAATCTCCATAGTACAATCAGTCCTGAGCTTTTTTCAAAGCCTCAGTTCTAGGAGTCAGAACAGAAGAATGAGTTCCCACTTTTAGAAAAACAAAGGCTTCCAACCCCCCTTGATGTTGAGAAAAAAATTAAAACCATGAACCAGGAAATGCAAAAATAACTAACATGTATGTATTTGTTTTTCAGTCTCAGAACTGGAGCTCAAGAGTTTTGACTACTCCACAAACTGCCACATAATTGTCTTTGTTGGATAAATTCCCCTCAGGCTCATAATCTTACAAATGTCTATGACATTGATTTACTTTGTAGAAGTTTATTCTTTAGGAAGGGCTAAGAAATGGTGTAAAGACGCAGGTAAAGCTATTTTCGAATTTGTAAAGATGTTTATAGTGGACGAGTAATTTACTTGAAAAGAATCTACAGGAAAAAATGGGAACTCTTTTCATCCAGTCATTAGGTCAGCAGCTGAAGATGTAGATTTGATTTCCCCTCTACCCTTTGAAGACTTTCATGATGCTAGCCAATTATGTCTCTCCTCTTGAACAAGGGGTTACCACTTTTCTGTTTACAGGGATGGGCACAGCAACCCCCAGGGATGCCAAGGCTCCCACCATGCTATTTACCTGGAGCCCGGTTACCAAGTGGGGATGCACCCCTTATCTCAGGAGGAGGAACTGCTAATAAAAAAAAAAAACTACAAGAGGAAGGAACTGGCAGCTGCGATTTTACCTGAGCCAGATTTCCTAACCCAAAGGCTGCAGAGTCCCCTGGAGCTGTTTTTGCTGGAGACAGAGCAGCTATCTCCATATCCACAGGGCCAGATTGCTGAGCTTGGACTTGGGAGAGTTGGTCCTCACACATCGCTGCAACGCTCCAGCGGAGTTACCAATGCCAAGCCAAGCCACCTCCTGGTGACACAACTGCTTCCCCTGTGAAGCTGCAACAGCCAGTCTGTAAAACAAAATGAGTGAAAATTAGCACCTTTAACTTTAACACAGCAGATAAAGTCTGCTGCACTAACACAAGCAGACTTTAACGCCATTCCGAGGAGATCTGAAATGTAGACTGCACTGGACCGAAGAGATAATGTAGCTTGAACAGAGCAAGCACAGTTCTCTGCTCTGTGCATTGTCCAGGTATTGAGGGCAGGTTATAATGGCAGAAATACGTGGCAGAGCAGCTCCTTCCTGAGAGTCAAAGGTGGGATTAATGTGGGGCTTGAGGACAACCAGAACTTGGAGTTGGTGATGCAGCACTGAGAGCTTAGTAATATCTTCTCATTTTTTACTGGAATTACTATACTGATTTGTTTGTTTAGGAGCACTCAATCTGTCTCTATTAGGTGAAATTTCGGGACAGATCGTATATTCTAAACCATTTTTTGCTTCCCTTGGTGACACCTGTCAGTTACTCAGTAGCTGACAGCAAATGTTGTTCTATTGATTTATTTTTCTAAACACTACAAATCATGCCAGAAGATGAATGTGAGCCTCTTATAGTAAAAACATTTCTTTGAAACAGAAAGAAGAAAACAACAAAAATAATCACTAAGCCAAGTTCGCTTCCCCCTCTCCCCTAAGGTAAATGGATAGTTGCAAAAAACTTTTTTTTTTCTCTTGGTTAAAGCTTGCCATCTGGTGGAATGAGACCAAATCAGCTGCTCTGCTGTAGGAGGAAAATAGGGGAAAATACCCTCTTTCTTACAGAAGCAACCGTCTGGTATTGCTATAAGACAGAAGTTCGTTCAATCAGATACAGCTGACCTTGTCTGCCTGGAAAGCTAAATAAGGAGCTGAAGAAGGAATGTTGGCACACCAGTAGATTTCGAACTTTGACAGCACAGGAGCTTTATTTAATTTCATCAGCTCACACAAGAGGTTTTAAATTGTGCTCAGCAAAGACACACTGCCATTCTCTCATAGATTTTTGAAAGCTAACATTATTTATGGTGTATAAACTATGTTTTACTATTTCAAATTAAATGAAAGAAAATCTCTTGTGACCAGATAAATATAATCCTTTATCCTTGAATTAGCCCTTCATGAGGATTCTTACCAGCCAACATATTTTGAGAAAAGATAGGACAGACAAAGAGCAAGAGGTGAGGGGGCGGAAGATAAAGAGTAAAACGAAGGAAATAGAGGGACGGAGAGGAGGAGAGAAGCAGGAAGAGCAGGAGGGAGGGGAGAATACGGAGTGGGAGGGGAGAGAAAGGGGAAGGGGAAAGGGGAGGAGAATAGGGAGAGATGAGGGTAGAGAGAAGGAGAGAAACCAGGTCCTTCACATGTATTTCAATTTGACTGTACTAATGATAGTCCTAGTCACTTGAAAGAGCTGCTTCAAAAAAGTAGGTTATGGAGCTGCCAATGAAATATGATCATCTTTCCATTGCTGTTCTTCATCCTATAAAAAGAGAAGATAAGATACACTTATCCAGGGATACGCTACAGCTATCTTTCCCTCAGTTTCCCTCAGAACAGGTGCAATTTACAATTCAAGTGAGTTTAATATGACAAGATCTACTTTTAAAGCAAGCAGAAAAATGCTTTTGAATCTCTGAGCCTTTTCCCCATCTCCTGTATTTGAGCCAAAGCAATGATGATAACTTTAATTACCTTTTTTTCCTCCTCATACTCCTATGAAGAAATGGGAACAGCAGGTGAAGGACCTTCTACCAAGTGCTGGGGCATGAAACCTTATCTTTCTTGAAAGAAGATATTTTCCTTCTAAAGTGAGATCCTGTTTCTGCTGAAGCCAAAGGCAGGAATTTCTACCATGGTCACAAGGAAACATGGTTTGTTTGGCAGCCCTGGAAGATACCAAACACCCTCCTTCCTGCCCTGTCCCTCACCCTAATCACACTTAGGGGTTGTCATCTGGAACTGTACATATCTGTGTATTATTTATGGGATCAAGAGCAGACAGTCTGCTCAGTTCCTCTCCTGCATCCTCTCCTGCTATCCACTCCTCATGCTGGACAGAGAGAGATGCAGGGAGGAAGAGCAGAGGCCATGGGAGACTCCTTTTCTTCTGCCATCCTCCTTCAGTGCAACAGCCAAAAGCATATTTGAACCCTCTTGGTTGAAAAGGCTGTGGAAACACAGGACTGCTTGCACTCTGCCCCCCACCTCCGGCTGGGAGAGCAGCTGTGGTCATGACTGCTGCTCATTTACATTTCCCTCAGAGCCCCGGGGTGAATTACAGGGTGATACAAAGGTAAACCCCCCACAGTAAATAGGTCTCTGGATCTGCTTCTCAGTCTGTGTACGTATGTGTTGGCTTAATTCACTTATTTCCATGACAAGTGTCTGTGCTAAAACACTATTTTCCTTCCCTTTTCTAAATTCCTGAAAATGCTACCCTTCAGCAGAACTCCCCAAACATCCGCCAAAGTCCAGAAACTTTACCTCCCACACCTCTTTTCAGAGAGTGCAGCCTTCTTCCTGATCAGGCTGTTTAACCCCCAAAATACCTCACCACTTTCTTAACTCGGGGTTGCTGTGGGATGCTTGCCCTCAAGGTTTCCAGGCACAGAAATACTACTGCCTGAAGGCAGTGGGTAAGAAGTAGGTCATCTGAGTTTTCCTCTCATTATTATTCTCTATGTGACTCAGATATTTCCCTTTGATAGCAGTCAAGGCAGAGCATTAGGAGATCTGTAGCATGGTGATTCCACTATTGCGAGGAATGAACAGATATGTCGTGCTGTTGTGTGGGATTAGAACACTAAATACAGCCCCTTGTGTGTAAAAGCATCATGTGAAATCATTGCACGCAGTATCCAACAGCACAAACTGTTGGTCTAACAACATTTCTTTTCTGCCTTGCTACCTACATGCCTAGTGGTCAGGGAATTTTTTAATCTGTTGTGACTTTGGTTCTGCTGGTCTGCCCAATTTTTGTCTCTTTTTCCAGGGTAGGTTAGGTGGGAAGTTTAACCCCACCAAGTAGTCTCAGCTTTTTGCCTTGCTGAGTCTCTCGCCATCCTCAGTGCCCATGATTCCAGCTGTGAACCAATCTAGTTTAGCTCAATGTGGGAGAATACAGAGTACCCTGGAACTAGGAACCACAGAAAATGGTGAGTTGGACGGGATCCACAAGGATCATCAAGTCCAGCTCCTGGCCCTGCACAGCACCATACCCAAGAATCACACCATGTGCCCAGGAGTATTGTCCAAACACTTCTTGAAGTCTGTCAGATCTGGTGCTGTAGCCACTTCCCTAGGGAGCCTGTTC
>VWZW01000757.1:66990-87795 GCA_013397115.1 Edolisoma coerulescens | reverse complement strand
CCAGAGCTGGGGGACAGGTGTGGGGACAAGGGACAGCCAAAGTTCGGAGTCAGGGAAGCTCCAGCCCCACTCTGGACCCGCTCCTGTCCCATCCAGAGGCTGCTCAGCAGTGCTGGCCCTTCCTGCCTGTCGCTGCAGGGCTCAGGGCTCCCTCAGCTCCATCCCAGGATCTGTGGGGCCCAGCAAGGGCTGGTGGCACCCACAGCAGGGACAGCTGGAGGTGGGGGGGAACTGAGGCAGCAAAACACTTCCAGGGACAAAAATCCAGGCAAAAGGTGCTGCCAAGTGCCAGGGGTCAGCCCGGCTGACCTGAGCCTTCAGCATCGCTGGGGATTTGTGAATCCAAAAACATCCCCGGGGTCAGAAATGTCAGATCTTTATTGCAGAGACAAATGGGTCACAAGTGCCAACCCTCTGCTCCGAGGGGCAAATGGGCTTCCCAGACTGCAGGTGGCCACTTGTCCAAAGGTGACGCGGTGGCTCTGGAAAGAGGGGGATGAGGCTTTTCCCACGGAGGGCCGGACCTGGAGTGGTTTTCCCAGCCTGGTCCCACCAGGCAGCGTGGGAGAGGAGCCATCCACACACCGAGCTCACACCAGGAATCGGGGAATGGGAAAATGCCCAGCAGCCTGCCAGGATGATCCCTGTTCTCATGCAGGGGGTGGGGACTTTTCCCAGGGCACTGGGACATCCAAGTGCCTGGAGCACGCACCAGACCTGCCCCAGCACTCGGAGTTTTGATGGAACTACAGCTGGGAGCAGCTGAACTCCTGAGCCCGTCCTCCAGGAGAGAAACGGAGGAGGTGGCAGGGAAGGCGAAGCCTGGGATGTCTCTGGGCACGTTCCAGGAAGATCTCTGCTTGGAGAAGCCACTGCAGGTTGGCTTCTCCAACGCCGCTGCTCAGAGCCAAACCCCAGCCTCTCTTGTGTTTTAACCTTCCTTTTTCCTCAGTGGGGCAGGGAGACAGAAACGCTTCCCTGCGCTCAGCACAGCGCTGCCAAATCCGCTGCTTTTTAATAAAACTCCTCACCCGCACGACACGTTAAATGTTACCTAAAGGGCAAGGCTCAGAACCCCTTTGTCTGCCAGCACAACGAGCAAATCCTGCTGTTTCCACCCTTCCCAGGCGCTCACAGGAAAAATGTGTTGGAGGGCCCAGTGGGTCAGAAAGTGCCTCTGAAAGCCTCGGTCAGAACAAAGTCCCTGTGGAACGTTGATCAGGATGAGTTCCACGTCCAGCCTGCGTGTCCTGGGAATCCAAACAAAGCCGTAATTCCCCCCATAATTGACCGTTTTAATTAGAAGCCCAGGCCCGTGGTCTCATCTGAACAAACCCCGTGCTGCTCCCCCGCTGTCACTGAAGATCCGCGGGGCTGGGACGGAAATCCCGCTCCGGGCTGAGGAACAGCTCCAGGAGCATTCCCAGGGTCGCTCCTCCCGCAGAGCTGCAGGAATGCAGAGATTTGGAACCCCTCTCCAAAGCCTTTCCTTGGTTCCAGCCGGAGCAGCCCCGCTTAAAGCTCCAGTTCTGACATCAACAATGAACTCTCCAAACCCTGCGGTGTCCTCCTGCAAACCAGAGAGCTTCAAACCACCCCTGTCTGCCCCTCCCCTCCTCTGACAGCCATAAGGTGAAGCATCTCTCCAAGAAAACTGACCAGGCACAGCCTGGGCTGGACTTGGAAAGGCTTCAAGGATTTTCTCCATGGAAAGACATGGAAGAGTCCAGAGGAGCTCCAGCCTCCAGTCTCTCCTCCAGCTCCGAGTGTTGAGGATGAGCTGGGCACAGGCACAGAGCCCTGTCTGAAGCTGGAGGGGGCACAGCTGGATCTCTGGGCCTTTCTCTCCTCCAAGCTCCTCTCTCCCCTCCCCTGTGCCCTCCCCAGGAGCACAAAGACAGGGAAATGCCCTCTGGATCCAGGGGACAGCTCTCACAGCTGCAGGACACGGCATCACCCATGGCAGGTGAAGAAGAGAAGCTGTGGATTCCCAGGAATGTCCAAGGCCAGCCTGGACAGGGCTCGGAGCAGCCTGGGACAGTGGGAGGTGTCCCTGCCCATGGCAGGGGTGGCACTGGATGGGCTTTAAGGTACCTTCCCACCCAAACCATTCTGGGATTCTGTGTATTCCCTGTATGATAACACACACAAAGTCTGACAGAAATTGCTTATTTCCTCCTCCAAACGAGCTCTTGGGATATGGCAGCGTTGGATAAATCATTAACAGACAACACAAGAGAGGAGGAAACAGTAAAACCCCAGGCAGAGAAACTGTATATAAATGGATCAGCTTTAATCAGTATTTATTGCTTGCTCTATTAATCCTGAAATCAAACTGGCATGTGTAACAAAATAATTATTCTCTTGGCCAGAAGCAAACATTTAATACTTCTTTTTCATTAGTTTTGGAATAGGTAATCCCTCCTCTCAGCTGCAGAAGTGTGTGAGAAGTTGTCAAAGGGAGAGGCAGAGCTCAGCAGGGATGTTAATTGTGGTGCATCTCCTGAGGCCAGGCTGGCAGAGCCCCTGGGCAGCACAGGAGGGCAGAGCTCTGCACCCTCACAGGCTGGGCTGAGTCCTGCTGCTGTGTAATCCCCATCCCTGGAGACCAGAAACTCACCAGTAACTCCATCCCTGGAGATCGATAACTCCCCAATAACTATCCCTGGAGATCAATAGCTCACCAATACCTCCCCCCAGGGGCTGACCCCTGACCAGTCACCGGCGATTCTGTGCAGCCCACGGGGGTCCTGCAGGGCTGTCGCTCCCCATCCTGTGAGAATCCAGATGCAGTCATTCCCCAGGACGATTCC
The DNA here is from genome assembly GCA_013397115.1 of Edolisoma coerulescens. Taxonomy (NCBI): domain Eukaryota; kingdom Metazoa; phylum Chordata; class Aves; order Passeriformes; family Campephagidae; genus Edolisoma; species Edolisoma coerulescens. The sequence continues at coordinate 84,982 of VWZW01000757.1, read as the reverse complement.
TTGAAAACCCTGGGGCGTTTCCACCCTGAAGGGGGGATCCCCAAGCAGGGGAACGTCGCTGCTCTCCAGAGCACTCCTGGACTTCGGTGTTTGGAGCCCCTGGGATGTCCGAGCCCAGCGAAGCGGGCAGGGCAGCAGCACCAGCCTGTCCTCAGATGCAGATGCAGGAGAGATGGGTCCATCCTACAGCTGCAGCTGCCTGGGTGCCAGAGGAAGGTGGGAAGAGAGCCCTTTTCCTGCTGAAATCCTCCAGATCCCACAAAGCTCCTCAGCTGCGCTCCAAGGAGAGCGGGTGTCTGGCGGACGCTGCTTCAGTCTGCTGCTGTGGGGTTCATGCCCAGCTGAGGAGTTCATGCCCAGCTGAGGAGTTCATGCCCAGCACGGGGGGTCCCTGCAGGCAGCGGGGCCCTCCCTGGAGCCCTGGTGCTCCCCACGGATCCGGGTTAATGCGTCGGCCAGAGCGCGACCACGGCGATGGCGATGAGCAGCAGCACGATCACCACCAGCATCCCTGCGGGAGACACAACAAGGTTTAGGCTGCTGCCTTCATCATTTACAAACGGTTTTCTGTGATTAAATCCCTCCTCCTCCTCCTCCCCGATTCCCCCTGCTCAGCCCTGACAGGCCCTGCACTCTGGTGAGCAGAGACCTGGACCCAAACCCCACGCTGGCAGAGCAGTTCCTTCCTTCCTGACCCTTCAAATCAAGATTTTCCAGCAGTGGGGTATCTTCCTACCTGAACATCTGCCATGGAAACATTAAGGGATGTGTTTAACTCCCAGCCAGGCCAGCTCAGCTTTGCTAGAATCCCTCTGTACCATCCCACTGGGGCAGAGGATTATTCAGGAGGAAATCCAAATTGCAGCAGGAAATTGTTTCCAACACAAAGCACTCCTGCTTTCAGACAGAACTCTGTGCAGAGCTGGGCTTTCAGGCATGTACCTGACTCGGGAAAACAGGGATCACCCAGCCCTGGAGAGAACCCCCCAGTGCTCTGCCCCACCTCTGCCTGTGGCCCCGTGTGCCCCATCCTGCCCCAAAACCCACTGGATCCCTGCAGAACTTAATGACAAACGAGATCTTACAAAATGAGATCCCCTCCTTTCTCCTTAACTCCCCATTTCTCGGGGGGAACTCTCCCCTTTCTCTCCCATTTTTTTAGAGGAAAGAAAGAAATGTTTTAGTGAGAATATCCTGGATCCACCTCCCAAATCAGCCCCATGAAACAAACTGGATCCCTGTGCTGGGCACTGGCATCACACCCATGGGCATCCCCTGGGCTTAAACGATCTTTTAATTAAGAGGCTTTAATCTGTGGTCAGTATCTGCTCCGTGCTGTCTCCTGCCCGAGCTGAGGGAACACAGAGGGTTCCAGGAGCGGAAAACCTGTCCCTTCCTCTGCCCTGCTCACAGAGGACGATTACTCAACCACTTACAGTATTTACAAGTCCAGCTCATGGCAATTAAAAAAGGATGTATTAAAATAAACTCCTCTTTCCAAGCTGGAAAAGGATATTAGACACTGCTTTTTGTAAATAGTGTCATGTTTTCTGTGCAGAAACTGCTTCTCTGCCAGGGGGCCAGGATTTTTTTTTCCAGGGAAATAAGAGTTGCCACCAACAGTATTTTTTTCTCTTATGCTCAGCTGAAAGCATTTGTTATCCCGTCCAGCCCTGCCCTCTGGCAGTGGAAGCCACTCCCTGTGTCCTGTCCCTCCAGGCCTTGTCCCAAGTCCCTCTCCAGCCCCCCTGGAAGGGGCTCTGAACTCTCCCTGGAGCCCTCTCTTCTCCAGGCTGAACAGCCACGACTTTCTCACCCTTTTAGTCTCCTATTTTTTACACCTCAATATACATTTTGGAGTTTTCAACAGAGCCAGAAGCAAATAATTTGCCTAAATAGGGAAGAAGTAAGATCTGATAAAGCTGCCACATTCCGATTCTCTGTTATGTTTTGCACTGGAGGGAGAAGTTTTAGAGGGTGCAAATCCTTCGCACAGTTTCAGCCTAACAGAGTTTATGGACTGCAGCAATTAAGAGACAACTGAGATCAGCTGCTTGGAAAATACTCCAGAGGTGTGAATTAGTAATGATAGGGAGGGCAGTTAATGGGCTGTAATTATTCTTTGACGAGTCCCAAGAAAAACCACACATAAACCCCAAACGATTCCCCAGCAGGAAGAGGGGAAGGTCCGGGACTAATAAAGGATTGCTGATGGGCACGGGCAGGGCAGGGGGAGAGGGACAGCAAAATGGAATAAACCTCGTTCTGTTCCTGGAAAAAGGCATTGAAAGCATGCAGCCAGAGAGCAGGGGCCAAGTGCTGTCCTTGTCCCAGGTGAGGAGGGAGCAGCAGATCCCAGGGACGCCAAAGGTGGGCTGCCCTCAGCACACACATCTCCAAGCACCTCTCACATGACAGAGAGCAGATCTTCCACACATTGCTCCCCCCTGCACCACAGAGCAGCAGATTAGAAGGATCTGAAGGTTTAAAACCTGGCTTTTTCACGTGCTTTCCCCACAAAAGCTGTGGATAGGATCTGACAGGAATTCTGCCTTCTGGGGTCTCTGCCTGCTTTGCCTTTTTTTGCTCAAATGCCATGAAATATAAATATTCCCCTTGACAAGAAACCCCCAAAGAGGAGTTCAGGAATCAAAGCCATTCTTAAAGTCAACAGGAGTCGGAAGAGAACAAAGAAAAGATTCTCGTGCAAAGGAAAAACAGTGCCAGGAATACAAATCCAAACTGCACCTCCCAGGGAAAGGTGGGGAGCAGGAATCTCTGTGCAATTACAGAGCAAGTAATTAAGGCAGGCTGGAGTAAATGCCATGCTCCTGAAGCTCCCTCTGCCAAAGGCCCTGGGACCGAGCTCCAGCTGCTGCTCCCGCTCTGAGGAACGCAGGGAGGAACCAGGGAGCACATTCCCAGCTGACACCGAGCCCCAGGTGCTCCATGGAGTTTGGGGATGTCCCCAGCAGCCCTGGGAACGCTGGCACTGCCCCGGCTCTGCCAGGGGTTGGTGTCACTGCTGAGCTCAGCTGCTCCTCTGCTCATCCCCCCCGCCCCTGCCTCAGGGGCGTCCAACACTCCAGATCTCACCAAACCTTTTCCAAATGAAGTTAAGGTCACATTTTCAGGCGTAAGATGGAAAGAAAAGGTTAAAATAGATGTAATTTAGGTTAATATTGCTCTTTGGTCTGTGTCACCTGCTCTGCCCAGCCCTGAGAGCTGGGGTTCACACCACACCCAACTTCCCAGGGCACCTGGGGCAGCCAAGTCCCCAGTCCCTTCCCTTTCCCCGGGCTTTGTCAGCTCTGAGGGTCACTGGTTTGGGGCTCCCCATGGACACCCTTCCCACTGTGCCTCATTTACTCCCACACCACCAACCCTCCAGCTTGGGGTCACACAGAAATGCAAAACCTCGAGGTCCAAACCCACCCTGAGGGCATCCAGGAGAGGAACGCCCACCCCCCTGGCACCTCAGTGTCCAGGGCAGAGGCTGAGGGGGGATGTCCCCTCTCCACGGGGTCACAGCCCTGGATTCTCGTCCAGCCTGGAAGCAGAGTGCTGGGGCAGCCCCTCCCCACAGGGAGCAGGAATTCTCCTTGGGACAGGTCTGGCAAAAGTGATCCCATCCCCATCCCCAAATCCACCTCAGCTGGAGCCTCGGGAGGTGGCTGTCCTTGGGTGAGCTGGGTGGCTCAGGACTGAGGGTACTCAGAGAGCAAACACAGCCCCGGGGTGCTCGGGTCCTGGGGACTGAAGGAAATGCTGATTTCAGCCCATCAAAAACAATTTCCAAGGCATGTTCATGTGTGTGTGTGGCCAAGGCCTCTGCCCTGACTCCAGAAGCTGCGGGGGTGCATCCAAGTCCATTCTAGCAGTGTCCAACTGGCACCTGGCAAATCCCACCCCAAAAATGGGGTGTGCCCATGGCAAAGCCCTGGCTCTGTGCCTGCAGAGAGGAGCTGCAGCGAAAGCAGCCCTGCAACGAGCCCTGAGCATCCCCCAGCACCCTGCTGGTGATTATTTCTGGGAACAGCAGCTGTCTTTGGGGTTTTCTCCATCTTTCCTGCTGATTTGAGTGGAGTGTCATTCCCAGATTCAACACTGGTGTCTTTTATAGATTATAAAATAATAAAAAATAGCTTGCTGTAACTTTAAAGAGCCTGTATAGAATTACATTATCTGGAAAAAGCAGCTTGGTTTAGGCCAAGGAAGTTATATTCCCACAGAACTGTCTATCCAGAAGTTTATGAATAACTCTTCTTTTATAAGGGACACGGAGCAGTAACTTATAACCCCATAATCGTTGTTTTATAGGGCAGCAGAGAGGCAGGGCAAGGATGGGAGCTTCAACCAGGGGCTGCAGAGGCCTGGCTGCTTTCCTCGAGGACTTCTACTTAATATCACAGTTTTAAAGAACCCAAATTTTATCTGCTGTTTCAGTAAGTTAATTTTAAGCCCGTGTTGCCAGATATATGGCAGAAACCCTGCCCAAATCCCTTCAAAGCCCTGCTTTTCGAGGCAGCAGAGAACCAGCTCGGAGGCTGGCTCTGACCCCTCTGCACATACCTAAAGCACTACTTTCACATGGCAAGCACCCCAAGAAATCCATCTTGCTGTCCTTTACGCTCCCTAAAAAAGAGCCAAACACTTTCTCCCCCAAAAGCCATAAAACCCTTTCCCTCCGACACTCGCCCCGCGCCGAGCGAGCCGGGTATTCCATTTGTGCTGCATTAAGAAGCACTTGAGCAGAAATCCCACGCTATGAAGCTGCCTTGTGTGTAAACACAGCCCCGTTCCTACACCTGCACCACCGAATCCACCTCTCTGGAGGTTTTTCTTTATTAGTTTTGTGACAGCCAAACGTTTTCTTGGGCGAGAGCGCCGGGGAAACGCTGCCTTGCCCCACGCCCCCGCCCGCCCAGAGGAACCCGGCCCTTATTGCTTTTGACCTCCCTTTTCAACTGCTCTGCCTCGAGAAATTTAACACTACAATTGCAGCTCTCAGCCCTGACACCAAAATCATTGGCAGTTCTCAGAGAAATCGAGACCAGGCTCCGCGAGCGGTTATTAAAGGCTGCAAATGTTCACGTGTTTCACCGGGGCTAGGGGAGGGAAGAAAAGGCACTGCTCAAAAGGCTGAGCTCCTTGGAAACAACAACTGTTGCATTATTAATTCCTTATTTGGAAGAAAGAAAAGCCCAGGTCATTCCTATGCAAGATGAAAAAACTCCTGGTCTGTGAGTTATTGCACATTTGGAGCTGTTCATGCGATGCCAGATTAACCTGAAGAAACGATTTGTCTGAGGGAAAGGTGCAGGCTTTGTTTATGCACAGGAACTCCTCAGTCAACATTATTTCACACGCTAGAAATGGCATTTTTGTGGGGTTTGGTCACCTCAGGTTGGAGATAGGGTTCCCTCTGGGGCACAGAGATGAGTTCGTGCTAACACAAGCTTTGATCAGGGCATGGAGACACCTCACTTCACTGACAGAAGGGCCTGAGGGCAAACAAAGTGGCTGAAAACCAGCAGGATGAAAACCATCACCACCAGAAAACAAACGTCAGATCAGCCCCAGAAGCAGCGTGGAGTGAGTTTATATCCAAGCCTTTATGACTTCAGCAATCAAATAATCCCAAACTTTGGGTCCCAAACCCCATGTGCAGCCTGGCTGAGGGAAGAGAAGTGAGATAAGTGTTTCTCTTAATCCACTATTGTTATACTTCAATTTGCTTCTTTTTTAATCTATTTTTCAAATTACAGATGTGTGCCAGGTAATGCCTTGAACGGCTTCCAAGCACAACTGCACCGAAATCCCAAATTCCTGCAAAGAGAGGCACAAACCCAACCTCACCAACAGCTCTGGGCTTTGGTCACAGCCTCCAGCTGCTGCTCTCGTTTCAGCACCTCTGATGCTCAGCTGCTCCATGGGGAGGTCACCTCCTGCCTTTGGAAGGCTCCGATCCCATGGTCCGAGGTGGCACGTTTGACTCCGTGTCTATTGAACAACTCCTGAGCCTCCTGTGCTGCCCAAAGTCAGGAAGGGCAGCTCGAAGGCAGGAAAGTTCCCCATGGAAATGAGGAAATATCAATTATTTTACCTTCTGAGCCACCAGAAGTGAAGCTCAGAGACAGGCAAGACGTTTGTTTGGAGCTGAAGACAAGGCAAGAGCACAGCAAGAACTAAACTGTCACAAGTTTTAACTTTCAGAGGAGTCTGTGGGAAAGGGAACACTTTGAGCTAAATCTGTATCTCCTTTAAATAGCAGCAGGTAGCTGGGAGAGGACAATGGTGGAGGAATGGTTCCTGTACCTCTGAGACAGAATGACTGAACCAGAGAGCTTTAAAGCAATCCACACACACCTGAACACCTTCTGCAAAAACACTGGATAATAAAATCATTTCCTGGACTCACCATTGCATGAAGAGCAGATGTAAGAGGCAACAGCTTCCCCAGGTGACTACCCATCCCAAAAACCCCAAATCAACGCAAAACTGGTACCCTCAACCCAGCTCTGCCTGTTCTGAGGAGTGGGCTGGGGCAGAGCTGTGCAGATCCAGCTCCCGACAAGCCCCAAACTGGAAACATCCTCATGGTTTTTCCTTTTGTTCTTCTGGAGTGACTTCACAGACTTTCCTTGCTTGGCCCCGCACCATCACCAAACCCTTTCCAGCCCCAAAGGTCATCGGCAGATGTGGTTACTGGATTTCTTTGCATGTGGCTTATTTTTCTTCCCCTTTTTTTTAATTAAACACACACAGTTTCCAACTGTCCCTCCTCCAAACTCCCGGGCATCCTTTCCCTTACATCAGGGACACCAGGGAACAGGAGCAGTCAAGGAATATTCTGCATTTCTGAGCAACAGAGCTCCAGCTTGGAATGGGACCCGTGAAAGTTTCACAGACCTCAATGTGCACTGAAAGCTTCCCAGAAGAAAGGAAGCAAAACAGTTCAAACAAGAGCACAAAGGTTCTAAAAATCCCTTAAGTCAGATGAGGGTCACTCAATTCACCCAAGTGAGCCCAGCCAAGCCAGAGGTGTCACCTGAACCCTCTTGCTCTGGAGTAAGCTCAGAAAAACCAGCAGGAAGGGTGAGAAAGCACAGGTTTAACTGGGATGGCCCCATCTCCACCAGAAGAAATCCCCCCATGCCACAAGCAACGAGGAACAGAAGGGTTTGGCACCAACCGTGCCATGAACCGTGGTGGGGAGAGCAGCTGGGATCAGGCTGTGGAGGACAGCCAGGGGAGAACAAAACCACCTCAGAAAATCCAAGGGTTTCCAATGGAAAATCCAACCAGGTGGGACTTGAGCAGCACAGGTCACAGGTCACTGCAGAGACTTCTCACTGCACACGTGGGAGATTTGCCAGCCCTGGCTGCAAGGAGCCACCAGCCTGGGGCCAAGGGAAATCCCAGAGATGGGGCAGTGTCCTGAGGGGTTCCTCCCAAATCTGTGCCTCCATGGACCTTCTCCAGCTCAGCTTCCCTCCCCAGCCCCGACTCCGGCAGGGGATGCAGGAGCCCAGCCCAGCTGGCAAACGCCAAAGGGTTTTCCTGAAAGGAAGGGTCACACCCCAGCTCTGGTACCTGCAGCAAGCTGGGAACAGGCAGAAGCTGTGACAGATGATCTCAGCAGGGAACTGGTGTTCCTGCACTGCTTTCTCCAGCAAAAACAAATGGGGAAAGAAAAACAATCAAAGGAAAGGGCAGCTCTGCTGGCCTGGCGCAGAAGGGGACATCTGCCCACGTCCATCTGCCACCAGCCCCACAGCCCCGCTTTGTTTTTGGTGGGGTCACTTTTCTGCCATTGTAGCTCCCTGAACTGCCTCACCAGGACACCAGGGCCAGACAGGGAAAAAGGTGGGAACGTGGGGAGAAGGAGCAGGCAACACCAGCTCTGCTTAGATGCATCACTAAATTGTCCCATTAGGCTCTCAAATCACTCGGGGAAGGATTATCTTTTGCTTCTGCCTTTGTTTTTCGCTCTGGCAACTGCTGGGATTGCTCCCTCCCTACTTAGATGGATGTATTAAAACACTTCCAAAATGTTTCAAGCATCACATGAAAAAAAATAGACAAGAAATAAAAATAATCACAGCTCAGTCAAACGAGCGGAACAACAACAGCAACAACCTCCCAGTTTTACTGATCCATCTGAGCCTGCAAGGACAACTTCCCCAGCAAGGCACTGACCAAGGAGAAGAGGCTGCAGCACAAAAACGATCATATTGTGTTCATATCAGTCATTTAAGGTCAGATTAAGTGTTCCTGAAGGCTGGTCCATGTGGCTCCGATTTTCCAAAGTGCCCTGCTCGCCCAGGAATTGTAGGAACTTTTGAAAATGGGGCTGCTGGCTCCCAGGTCCCCGGGATGCTTGACCGAGTGGTCAGGAGGGCTGAGATTTCCATACAAATTGCAAAGCTCCTAAATGGCTTCCTCAGCACAGGGCCGGGGGTGGAAAAGGGAGAATATTTAATGATTAGTTCCTTATGGCTCCCACATTCTTGAAGCATATTTCTTGCAGTCCCTGGAACACTCCTGCATTCTTGATTGCAAAATGGCAATAAGTGATTTCCTTTAAAAGCCTTGTCTTTTATTGGAATACTAAAAATACCCCACTAGCCCCACTGCACTGCACTCTCTCTCTTTCCTGGACAGGCCCCATCAACCCTGATGTATTCTATTTTGAAGACAGCAATAAACATTTCAGCATGGGCCGTTCAATCCACTTCATAATAGATCTTGCATTTCCAGTGGAGCCCTTCTAGCACCATAAATCATCTTTACACAGACCTAAGTATGAGAAACTCCAGCTCAAAAGCAGCATGGATTTTTTTTTCTTTTTAGAAATTAAGAATGGGCACAAAACAGTCAAGAATTAAATGTGTGACAACTTCAAACACGAAACCACTGGGCTGACCCTGTAAACCAGGGCTGCTGAAATGGTCAGAGCCACCGTGCAGTGCTGCTCCAGTCAATCCACTTGACACAAACCTACCTTGGTGGGGTGAAGTTCAGAGAAAATTCCCTGCACATCCACTCCATCTGAACAAACACGGCTTTCAGATCTGGGAGACTCTGGCTGCTGCTGATTTTAAAAGCCACGGATGAAGATTAATGACACTGCACGTCTGAACTGCCTCCACACACCCAAAACTCCTTTTGTTTTTCCAGTCCACACGGACTGGAAGCCCAAACTGTTCTCCCCTCTGCTCCTGATGCCTCTCTCTGTCTGCTACAGGCCTTGGAGAACAGCTCAGAGATAATTCCAGGTACACAGCCAGGATTGATGTCCTGGCTGAGCCGAGGAGCTTCTCCAGAACAGCGGCCGAGCAACCGCGACCAAGCACGGGGACAGGAGCAGCCAGCCCTGCTCAGCCTCCAGCAGCAGAGCCCTCGTGTCTCCAGGAGCCAGCAGGGCTGGAATTCCGAGCCCCAGCAGTGCAGGGTGCCCAGCCCAGCAGGGGATGGGGTCCCCAGAAAGGGGAGGTTTGGCTGGACGAGGTGCCCGAGCGGCTCTGAGCTGTTCCCTGGCACGGTCACTTCTCTCCACACGAAGGGGCTCTGCTGGGAACCTGACCTCAAACCTGCTGCTCACACCTTCACTCTGCTCCAGCAATTTTCCTCAAGTCCCTCCCCACCCTCAGGCACAGGCTGATCCCCACGTGCTGGATGAAACACGGGCTGCAGCCTTCACCTGAGCACAGCCGAGCACGGGTGGGACGTGGTCACTCCTCCACGGCCCCAGAGGAAAGTGAACCTGACTCGGGTGGTGTGGCTGGACAGTCCCATCCCTGCTGCCTCACAGACAGCAAACTCCCTGTTCCCTGGGATCCAGACAGCAACAGGCTTTGCTGGGCATCAGCTTCCCTTTCTTGGGTGAATCCCACCTCGCTGAGCCCTTCCCCACCTGCAGCCAGGCTCAGACTGCAGGGTCTCCAGAACAACAGCAGCATCTGTGCCAGGAGTTCTCCAGGCAGAGACCTCTGCACAAACTGGGCTGAAACCATTTGTGCAGAGTGTTAAAATCAGAGTTAAAATCAATGAAGTTTCACCTCAGTGTTTAAAGAGCCACGTGGGAAGATGCCAAGGGGTTTTTCAAGCTCTTATTTTCAGCTGATTCCTGCCATGAGTTTTTTCTGGGTGGATCTCCAGCTCCAACAGCAGGGTCTGGTGACCACAGCAAGGACATGCTCTGGAGAAAGACACCTGGAGTCATCACTCATAAAAACATCCAGAGGAAATGGAGCAGGGAAGGTTCCAGTACAACGTAGTGCTCCAAGCAGGGTCACGTTATGGAGCTGGGCTCGATGATCCTTGTGGATCCCTTCCAACCTGAGACATTCCATGATTCCAAGACCAGGCTCAGGTTGCTCAGGGCTTTGTCAGCCTGAGCCTTGGAAACCCTTGAGGACACGGAGCTGTTGAGGGATCCCACACCCTGGACTGCCCTGGATGAAACCCAACCAAAGCTGTGCCCATTGTCCCCACCAGCCCGTGGGGCTCTGAGGAGGGCACTTCCCAACCCACCAAAGCTGCTTTGGGAAGCCCAGCACGGCAGGGAAATGCTGGGGTGGGAAAGTGCTTTTCACCTCAAACATAACCCTGAGGAAAGGGAAAAAACCTTGGCGTCTTCCTGGCTGGGTCTTTAAACATTCAGGTGAAACCTCATTGATGTGAACACCACAACCACTCTGGGTTAAGAGTGTTTCACCCCGGTTTCTGCAGGGGTGCAGCAGCCTGCCTGCAGGATTCTTGACACAGATACAGCTGTTATTTTGTGGAGAATTGTGTTTTCACAACTCAAAGAACAATCCTGCTTTTAGAAACTTGCTCAACCTTTGGCAATGCAGCCTAATCAGCAGAGAAAACTGCAGAAACCAGCAACCAAATACTCCCTATTAATGCCCTTTACAGCTGCTAACAACTACAAGAACCTCCTAAAAATGCCAAGGGAAACAGGGTGGGTGAAACAATCCCTTGCAAACAACTGAGCCAATATACACAAGAATTGTGATAAGAAATTAGGTCTGACTTGCATAATCACTTTAAAAGTTTTTTGAAAATGGATTCTGAAGAGCAGGAGGCTGATAAAATGACAGAGTTCAGTAGCAAGGCGAAAATTTCATGCCGATGAAGTAGGGAATTCAATCCTTGCTGAATTCTTGACATCATTTAGATGTTAACAGAAGTTTCTTCTCCAAAAAAAGAAGGCAAGGCATCTCTTAAAGCCCACACACAGATCCCTGACTCCTATATGCAGAGTACTACACAGAACTATTTTGGTTTTGGACGACTGCATTGTCTCATGTGTCAGGATGACTATTTGATTTTCTTTTATTTTTTAATTTCAGCCTCGAGCAGAGCCAAACCTGTACAATTTATGCACGTGCAGTGCAAGAGGTCCCCTCTCATTTTGTGTTTAAAAAAAAAAAAAAGAAGAGAAAGGAGGAGGGAAAAAGCACAGTATCATTTCATCTCTGTACCTTCCTAAAACCTGAGAAGTTTATAAGCTCTTAACTCCAGTTCCCTGCTTTTGCCTCCCCACATGACAGCTCCAAGCTGCCCCAGCAGCTGCACAGTGAAAGTCTTCAAAGGAAATAAGGAAATAACTGCTCTGAGAACACAGTGCTGGGGAGCCTTGGCCTGGGTGACACGAGCAGGGCCGAGCTGGTGGCACTGCTCTGCCACTGTGGCACTGCCAGGGCACAGCTCTGCACCCACTCCCAGGGGGGACTTGGGTTCAGCAAACCCAGGAGAGCACTGGGAGAACCTGCAGAAGGCAGGAGGGTTTGGAAAACCTTCTCTGTTGCCCGGTGAAGTTGTCGATGCCCCTGGATCCCTGGCAGTGCCCAAGGCCAGGCTGGACAGGGCACCTGGGACAGTGGGAGGTGTCCCTGCCCATGGCAGGGGTGGCACTGGATGGGCTTTAAGGTCCTTCCCAGCACAAACCACTCTATGATTCTGTATTTTGTGTCATATTTTCCTTTTGGAGAACATTTCCCTTTTTCAGTTCCTTAAGGTTATTCCTAGATACGTGTGGGGGTTGACAGAGAAAAAAGATAAACATTTAAAGTTTAGGAAAAAAGATCTGTCTAAGGACTGGAGGCTGTTACCAAACAACCAACCAGCATAAAAATACTTGGGAGCCATAAGTTGCCTGATTTACTAATTTTTTTTTTTTTTTTCCTGGAGTCTAACCCTACGGTTAAATCTACAGAGCTTTTCCCCTCACACTTCCAGGGGGAGAAGAAACCCTCCCAGCAAAGAGGCACATAAATCTCCCTGGATCATTTGTCTGAGTCCTGTTCCTGCCCAAACACGGGATGCTCCATATGCTTTTGCAATAGCTCCGTTTTGATAGAATTACCAGGACTGTCCCTTATTAATCATGTTGCCACTACAAGTCCCTCTGGAGTGTTTGCTTATTCCAAACTCTTCCAAACTCTTCCAGTTTTCTCTTCATTTATTAAAAGCTCGCTGAAGATGACCACAGCTAAAGCAAACCTCTGCTACTACAGAACAGAGGGGGGAAAAAAAAGGGGGGGAGAGGCGGAAAAATCACCTTTAACCACGACTTTTGCTCTATTCCCAGAAGAACCTCTCCAAACACTGGTTCAGTCTTTGTTTCCCTGATGGTGGAGCCTGAGCCTGGCTATTTAAGGTAGCATTAACATTCAAAGAACACTTCCCTGGATGTTACTATTTGAGCCGGGATCATTGGAAGACATTTGGGATTGGCTCCATCCTTCAGTGCCCCGAAATCAATGAGCTTATTCCAGCCTGCGAAGTGTTCTCAGAGCCAGGCTGAAGTGCTTTGCTGGCCGGGGAACAAAGCCCTTGGCACCCCGCAGGACTGAACCCTGCTGAGGTGCAAGGCGTTTCCAAACACTCCCGATTAACTAAAAGAATCCACAATTAAGAAAGTCGCGGTGCCTGGGCTGACAGAAGAAAGGGAATGTTGAGCAGAGCACGCAGCCCTCCACAATCGCGGCACGGGAGCGCAAGCGGGGCCAAGAGGAGGTGGGGGACAGAGAGCAGGAGCGTTCCGGGGTGTCCCGGGAACTGCGGCCGTCCTGGGATTCCCCGGGTCCCTGCTCCGAGGCCGGGAGCACCGTGGATGTGGAACTGGCCTGAGCTGAGCTCCAGCCCCTGCCCTGCTCCCGGAGGCTCCGGGGATGCTCCGGGTCAGCCCCTCTGGGGAAGGTTCTGCTCCCTCTGCCTGTCCCCATTCCTGAGCCCAGGTCTGGGAAGGGGAATCTGCAGGGCAGAGACAGTGCTGCCCCTGAAAGAGCTTCCACCCACTCCGCGTGGGCTCTGGTCGGGAAGATCCCCATTTATGCCCCAGATTTCACATTGTTTTGAGGACTCCGCTGTCCGCAAAACGTGAACTCAAACCAAGTGATACAATTCTGCTAAAATTACACTCCTAAGCCAGCTACGTCCTTCTGAGTCACAGAACAAATATGCCTTTCCATGCACTTCTGGAATTGCAACACGGAATTCATTCTGATTTTCTCCCAGCTTATACAGAGTTTACAGAACTGATTTTTCATGTTTATCTTTCCTCATAAAACCCACGGATCACGTTGGTGCTGTGCGAACAAAAGCTGGGCTCACCCAGGCGTGGGGCAGCAGGGAGAGGCCCCTTGGCTCTCCAGGCTCCCCCTGGTCCTGCAGACAGGACCCTGCAGCCCAAGCAGCCTCCAGCTGTGCTCACACGGACTCCACTCGGATGCAGTCATTCCCCCTGGGAACTGGAGGCAAAGCCCTGTGCAATCCGTGCAGAGCACTGGAGAACTCTCCCACATGCAGAAATCAGCGTGGGCTTTCCACCTCTGCTCCAAGGCTGCTTCCCAGGAGTCCGAGGACAGTGGCCAGGAATGGGGCTACCCCAAGGGGGTCTGAGCTCACCTGGGGGGCTGTGACCTGTCCAGCACAGGGGAAGAGGCAACAGACACCCCTGGATCCCTGGCAGTGCCCAAGGCCAGGCTGGACGGGGCTGGGAGCAGCCTGGGACAGTGGGAGGTGTCCCTGCCATGGCAGGGGTGGCACTGGATGGGCTTCAAGGTCCCTTCCAACCCAAACCGTTCTGTGATTCTGTGAAATCAAAAATAGGCTGGAAACCAGAAAAATCAAACCAATATTAAGAAGATGGAGCTGAACCCCAACATCTGCAGCCACCTTGGTGGCAGCTGGAGACCAGAACGGGGGTTTGAGACAGACTCACGAGGGACTCCCTGCCCTGCCAGCACGAGAAGCTCCCACCTCTGAGCCAGCCAGGGGAAAAGTGACACCACGACTCCTGCCTGGTGTCACCCTGCCAGGGCTGAGCGTGAATGACTCTCAAGTCATGTTAAAAGAATCTTTTTTGAAGGTTTCATCAACTCCTGCCTCGATCACTTCAAAAGCTCCACACTGCACACGCAGCACTACAGCAGGAATAAAGTAATCTGCAAATGGTTAATGAAATGCATATTAGGTGCAAACCACTGGGGCTCCACCGAGATGCCTGGCAGGGTTTGATTTCAAGCAAGCCACAGAACACGACAGTAATTTAAATAAAACCTGTACAGTTTATCCAGTACTTCAGCCTCTGTCTCTGCTCCCATCCAAGCCAGCACAGGCTGACCACGTATCACAGAGCCCATCTCCAAGCAGGAATTTTACTCACAATGTTTGGCCTTAGGAGTAGGCAAATTAAAAACAGAGATGAAGGGATGCTTATCCTTTTATTTTTAGCACAATCGAGGTTTGGTGGGAGGGAATCCTAATGAAATTGAAAAGACAACACTTCTAATGGAGCACCCTTAATTTTAAAACGAAGAGGTGGATGCAGTGATTAGTTTTTGCTTGCTAGCAGCTTTTTTTTTGTTACTTCAATATTGTTCACTGTGGTTTTCATGGCTTTGAGGGGAGGTTTTTAGCAGGACCAGCTGCCAAGAACATCTCCCAGTTAGCTGCTTTGGTCATCAGTCAGTAGCTGCCATTAGCACAGCAGTTTCTATCTGCAAATCCAATAATTCTAGAGCTACCAAACATCACTTTCCCTCGAGATTAGTTTTGGTGGAGAAAAACATCCTTTGGAAGGCAAACCAATTTTTTTTTTTTTTTCAGTATTTTAGCTATCAAAACACATGGTGCAGCCTGGAATAGAGCTGCCCATAAAAGCTCTGCTCCTCAGCCAGTGAACATGGGAAACCACCAACTCCAGCTGCTCCAATTAACTCCCAGCATCTTCCTCAAAGCGCCAGACAATCCCGGGCTACTTGTCATGCAAACAACCTGGGAGCTTCATTCTCCTGGCAAGGCAAGAGGAGGGGTAAATGACTGAGTTAAGTAGATTACTGGGGAAGGAGTCACACTCAGCAGCCTTATGAGATGATTAGACCCTGGGAAATGCACACCCCAAATCCCCCGGCCCTGATAGTGCACATTCATTACCAGCTCCAGGATCCACCGCAATCAGGAACCTTCCCTGGCAGCATTAAATATTCATTTCCCAGTGAACTTCCATTTCGCTCTTCCCCCCCGCCAAAAAGGAAGATTGTGTTAAAATTTTACAGGGGAAGAAGTCGCAGCAGCGTTTAGCAAGCCAGCAGTTCATGCTAAAACAACTCTTTCCAGAAAACCATCAGCGTTTTTGGAGCGAGGTTGGGAGCAGCAGCATCACCCATTGCAGGGATAAGAGCCTCCACGGGCACCTGGGACTGCACAGCAGAGCAGCAATTATCTGTCCTGAGCACTGAACAAATCCAACACAGCCCAGCAGCTCCTGCAGCCCCAAAAAGGGGGGAAATAATCCCATTTGTGGCAGGAGAGCCAGAGCTGCTGCAGCTGCACTGCTTCGGTGGCAGGGAGGCTTTGAGGTCCCAGTCAGGGTCTGGCTGCCCCCACGGGAGATGGGGGATGCCCCTCTCTGCACTGATGACCTGACAGAGCACAGGGACTGCGGCTGGGGGTTAACTGCCCGGAGTACTGGGAGAACTGGCAGCAGTCCTGACTTTTTGCCAACTCATGACACGGCGAGGAGCGGGTGTTCCAGAGGCTTCAGACACGGCTTTCTAACACTTCATGTCACAAAAGACTCCAAGTTTAACAGGAGTCTATACAGCATTATTCAGCAACCCTCCATTATCCCATGAATTACAAATCCCCCGTTTTCTGGATCTATATAAAGCAAAGGGCGTAACCCCATCACACTGGGGAAGGTGAGTGTGCCAAGAGTTCTCCCTCCTACCTGTGGTATTTTTATCCGAGATGTCTTTAAAAATATCTCTCAAAGAAAGTCTCTTATGCAAGAAGTTAGACAGCTGAGGACTCCTGAAGTGCAGTCTGGTTCCATCAAAGGAAACTCCACCAGCAGGGATGGTTTCACCCCTGGTACCTGAAAGGATAAACTGCACAAACCCAGTGACCAACCTGACAAGAAGGGCTCATCCTCCTGGAAGCTGCGTGGTGGGATAGCTCTGAAGAAGGAAAATGTCAGGCTTGGTATTCCTGCTGAGAGACTTGAGGTTGTTCAGCCTGGAGGAGGCTCCAGGGAGAACTTAGAGCTCCTTCTAGTGCCTGAAAGGGCTCCAGGAGAGCGGGAGAGGGACTTCAGACAAAGGCATGGAGTGACAGGGCGGGGGAATGGCCTAAGCTGAAGGAGAGTAGGGTTAGATGGGATACTGGGAAGGAATTCCTCCAGGATTTTGGACATTTGCTGAGTACCTGAACTCAGCCTTCCCTGTCTCCTCAGGACTGGTAGAGCACAGAACACAGCGAGCCCCCACATTCACCAGCTCCTTATTTCGAGCAGAATCCAAAGCCCTAAAGCCTGACTCTGCTGCAGGGACACCAGCACAGCAGCTCCTTGGACACGCTCTGGGCTGGAGCAAATCCAGTGGCACAGAGGTCTCAGCGCAGGATCCTGGCACAGGAACAGCTTTTCATCCCTGGGCAGGGCTGCCTGATCCAAACTCAGGATGTTCCTGTCCAAGACAGCTCCTCTGTAAGCACCAACATTCACAGCCAAATATGCTGTGAATGCTCCAAGAAGGGCAGAGGAGCACAGGGGAGCCCTGAGCTTATCCTGCACTCACGGGCAGAGCTGCATCCAGAACCAGAGCAAACAGCATCTCCCAGGCACCACGGGTGATGGCAAACAATTAAACCACTCAGTGCTGGAAGTGGCTCGGAGGACACGCAGAGGAACCCAGGGAACGTCAGTGATGCTGCCATGACCACCACAACCAGTAAGGCAGAAGCAGCGAGGCTGGGAAAGGGCAGAAGTGAAGGAGCTGTGACTGCAGCAAAGGGCTGAGGTGCAGTGAGAAGGCTGAGCAGCCACTTCTCCCCCACAGCCCCCATCCAAAGCAGCAGGTCCGGCAGAGAGGGGAGATCAGCCCTGAACCCCCCCCAGTTCCCAAGGGATCTGCGTGCCTTGCCCCAACACACCGTGCCAAACGGAGCGGTGCTAAGTCTGAAAACACAGAGTGCACAATGCACAGCAAGAAATCCAATCGTCTCATCTCAGGAAACCAGGAGTGTTCCTGTTCATGGCACTGCCTTGCCCCATGTTGTAAAATACCCAGCATGAATCATTTGGCACCGCTGCTGATTCTCTAGAAGGCCTAAACATGGGGCTTTCCCCCCTCACTTTTGAGTCTTTAATTCAATATCAAGGTGGGACATGAATATTTTTGCATTTTACTTAAATGCCAGAAAAACATTTGCTGCTTTTCTAGCAGGAATGAGTCACTTTGGCTCCAATAAGGTGCTTTTCCAAAGCTTTTTAGCAGCACTGTCACCTTGCTAATGCTCTAAAGCTAAACACAAAACATCGTCTGCAGGGATTCCCCAGCAGATGAAGGATCCTGCACAGACAAAACCCTTCCCACCCCCAGGAATTACTGCTGTTTCCCCACACAGGGGCTGGCTGTGGCTGAGGCAGCTCAGCAGCACACCAGGGATGAGCTCTGGCAGTGCCCACTCCCAC
>VWZW01000757.1:1120-65996 GCA_013397115.1 Edolisoma coerulescens | reverse complement strand
TCCTCCCGAGCAGGTCCCAGTTATTGCTCCCGAACAGGACCCAGTTATTCCTCCTGAACAGATCCCGGTTACTCCTCCTGAGCAGACCCCGGTTCTTCCCGGTTATCCCGGTTATTCCCCGGTTATCCCTGTTATCCCGGTTATTCCTCCCGAGCAGGTCCCAGTTATTGCTCCCGAACAGGACCCAGTTATTCCTCCTGAACAGATCCCGGTTACTCCTCCTGAGCAGACCCCGGTTCTTCCCGGTTATCCCGGTTATTCCCTGTTATTCCCGGTTATCCCTGGCAGTAGGTCACCGGCAGCAGGAATTCTTTACCGCTGCCCCTCGGAGCAGCTGCCGGGGTGGGCCGGGGGCCGGGATGACCACTGAGGAAGGACGGGGGCACGGCGGGGGGACGGGGCAGGATTTTCTCCCGGGAGGAAGCAAATCAGGGCGCTCTGCGTGTCCCAGAGGAGCCTTTCCCTTCCTCCTGCTCGGTGTCTCCTGGCAGGAGCCCTGCCCGCCTGGGAGCTGCCGCACCCGGAGCCGTGCCCGGCTCATTAGGGATGCCCAGCAACACCCCGCTGACAAAGCCACGGCAAACAAAGTGTGGGGAGGAGGGGGAACGGGGGGAGAAGGGGATTTTTTTTTTTTCTCCCCCTTTTTTTTCAAAAGAAAGGAGTGCAGAGGAATTCCTCATTGACTGATCTGTGGAATACATTAATATCCCAAGTGTTGGCACAGCCTCCCGTGCTCGGGGGACCAACAATGCGAGCAATGACTCCGAGTCTGGGATCTTCAAATAAACCACCCCTGCTGTCATGGCCACCAGGAAAGAGAATAACAGCAATATTAGCTGACCTTCATTTTGTTGTTTCCCCAGACCTGACTGCTAGACCTCTGTTTGCCTGTTACTAGGATTTCTTGGCTGAAAAATGTGAGCATTTCCTAGACGATAAAGAGGCAGTTTATTAGGTAAATAAACCAGGCCCTAAGCAGCCTCTGCTGCTTGATAATGAGGAGGGAAGGAAAGGCCCAGACCTCCCTGCACCACCTAGAATAACCCCAATCAAGGCTCTCCAACTACCACCACACGCATATTTTTCAACAGACAGTTAATGAACAAGAGAAGGTCATTCCAGCCGCGCCAACTTGTGCTCAAAACCATTTGCTGAGAAAACTATAGGCCATAAAAATCCCAGCAGGCACGGTCTGTATCCTATAAAACCGTCCCTCCGTGGAAGCAGAGAGCAGTTTAAAATAAGTGTATTCTTTCAGGCTTCTGACAAAAGAAAGCATCGAGGGAAAGATGTTTACAGAGGAGGGGTGGGAAGGAGAGACCTGGGACACCCCACACCGTTCCCTGCTTCCCTCAGCCCCAGGAGCCACAGTGATGAACATAATTAATTATCAGGCCCACAACGACCCAAGGGTGAGGTGCAAGCCTGCAGCACCTCCCTCAAAAGGCTACTGCAAATTAGAGGCCAGTTTTCCAAGTTTTCCCAATGCATCTCACAGATAAATGTAATAACCAGACGGATTCAGAAAGGATGGCTTGGAAAATGAAATTTCCAGTGAAACAGAGCTAGTGGTACTGTTCTCCTTGCCAGCAGAGCAATGTTCTGGTGCAGGTTTTTTGAATATTTAGGAGATAAGTATTACACAGGAGCTACTGTGTGCCACAATCCCTCTGGGGACACAAGCACAATGCAGCCAGTGCCCCACGAGTCACAGCCTCACACCTGCAGAGCCCAGAACCCACTAGAATGTCACACCAAAGTCACAAGGTGATCGTCCTGCAGCAGAAACAAACCCCTTCCCCCCCCACCCCACATTTCTGAAGCAGACAGGCTGCATATTCCAGCAGCCAACCCCCCTGTGCTGCTGCAGACCTGTGGCAGGAGAGCATCCAGCTGGGTCTGCAAACAAGTGTGACATTCCAGTGTCACCCCTCTGCCTTGCCCAGGAGGGTGTGGAAGTCACTGCCAACAGCAGCTCCAGGGATGGCACAACAGCTCCAGCGTGAGCTCCCCGTCCACCCCCACCCAGCCTGTTCTGGGATGGCTCTGACCCCCGTGCAGGACCCTGCATTTGGCATCACTGAACTTCCTGAGGGTCACAGGGACCCACCATGGGGCTGTTCCCCCCTGAGCCCCACATCCCAGCCATCCCACAGGGCTCCCAGCACCCCGAGCACAGCCCTGGAGCGGGGACACTGCCCGGCCCTGGCCGGACACAGATCTCTCATCCCTTCCCAAAACAGAGCCACCAGCCCCAGATGTGGGATGAACATGGCTTGGATAGCCCTCTGCTGGGAGCAGGACTCCTGTGTTTGAGTGCCACGAGGTGAACGCTGCACAAACATCTTCATTTTCACCTGAAGTCAATACATTCTCTGAAGCAACACCAGAAATGTCCCCCAGTCCCCCCACTGACAAATCCCCCACAAGGGCAGGGCTCTCTCACTGCTCTTCCCATGTGCCTGAGGACACTTTTCCTCCAGTCCACTGGCACGATGGCAGGAATCCTACTGCATTTTTACAAAACAAGAAATATTTGAGATCACAGGCCCTGTTGATTTATATCCCCAGATTCTGGTGGGATCAGCATCCTCCATGCATCTCACAAAGCCCTGAAGAGACAACATAACCACTTGTCCCTAGCAGACTAATTTCTCCATTGACCACATCCTCCATGCATTGTTGTGTCCCTGCAGTGCCCGGGGCTTGGGAAGCAGAATTCCAGATGCTGGACCCTCGCTCTGCCCAGGCTCTGTGTGCTCAGCACAGCTCTGGCTCGGGGTGGATTCAGGGTAACACGACCAAGAGAGGCTGCAAAAGGCCCGACATTTGGGAGCCAAGGATTAAGGCAGAATTTCAGCCTGCAGGAATTACTACAAACATTTAACCCAGATGATTTCCCCCCTAATTTAGGTTTTAACGTGGCACGAAATCCCCGAGCCTGAACACCGTTGTATTTCAGCTCCAGATCGGGGAGAGCAATTATTTTGTCATTGAGCATATTAGGAAAGAAAAGGCAGAAGGAGGCAAGTTTGAGCCTCTTTGGTAATGTACAAATCAACACATTTCATCACCGTTTTCAGAAATATAAATTAATGATTTAATTCTGCAACATGTATCCGTGGAAACCAAGCTGTAAGCAGTCGCCCTTGGATGTTTCACACAATTCCATTTTTTTCAATATCGAAATACAATTAATTGCTTGGCCTTCTGCAGTGATGGACAGCTTGGGTGAGCAGGGTGCCCAGGGGCTTGTTTCACCACCAGATTTGTAGGATCTCACTACGTGGGTTGACAACAGCTGCTCTAAATCTCCTGATAGGTATGAACAGGCACTGGTGAAGTTCAGTCTGTTTGAACAGCTGCATATGCAAATGTAATTAAGAAGATGTCTATTGCCTTTTGCTCCCCCTCTCCCCTCACCCCATCTCCTGATGGGGAGGGATGGCATTTCACAGCTCCAGGCTCCAACCTCTGCCTGATTTACATCTCACAGCCCAGTCCCAGAAATGTCACTCTCGGGGTGTCCTTAAAATCAGGGCTGTCTGACCAACCTGAGCAGGATGGAGGCTCCAGAGCAAACCAAGGCTAATCAGAACATTAAAAAAATGGTAAAAAGGGTAGAAAACAGTGGGAGTGCACCAAGGGGAAATCAGATCATGCAGAGCTAACCAGGTTAGCTGGTCAGATAATGAATTTTCTAGACAAAGGAAGCGAGACAGATCCTACCCACACAGACTTCAGCAAAGTGATACAGCACCACATGGGAAATCCTGAAATGAAAAACTGGGGATTAGCAGAACTGGGAGGGCAGGAAACTGGTGAAAGGGGAAGCAGCGTTGAAAGAAGGATCAGAATGGATGGAGGTCACCAGCAGAGCTTCTCCAGGAATGGTCAGCAGGCTGATCTTGTTAAATACTTTTATTAATGACCTTGGCACGAGAAGTAAGTGTGCTAATGAAATCTGCTGCTGACACAAAGCTGGACAGCAGCAGCAGCACACAGGAAAGCTGGGACTGAACAGGGGGGAAAAAATGAGGAACTGTGAAGATGAATGGAGGAAGGCTGAAATTCCAGGGATGGGAGAGGAAGCCACACACTGGGGATGAACAACAGTTTTTGCTGTGAGGTGGAAAGAAAATGAACTCGAGTGGAAAACGTTCAAGAGTGAGAAAGGCCCAAGCAAACAGCTCAAAACCAGAATGACTGAGGCACCAGCATGCTGGAATTGCAGGATTTCCAACAGCCAGAGGAGTACTGGAGCTGCTGGACAAGCCAGGTTAAGGGGTTTACAGAAACCCAGAATGGTGAGAAGGCTCTGGGGATGCTGCACTTGGTTCCTGTGGTTAAAAATCCAAAAGGTTTAAGTAGGAAGAAGTGTAAAAAAAAGACTTGGCAGAAAACAGATTAATTTAGGAGATTAAAATGTAAAGACACTTGTTCAGCCCTGCAAAACAAAAGCTGGGAGGGCACACTGAGGGATCTCTTGGACACACATATTTGAGGGGAAAGAAATAAAAAAGAGGAAAGAACTATTCAGGACAGCAGAACAAGGGCTGCACGTGGGCATCATGAAGTATCCCTGACAGGTCCAGGCTGGAAATAAGTTTATGACCATTGCAGCCTTCCAATAGGAGTAATGGGGGGGAAAAAACAAGCTTGTTCTCAGAAATTGATCTTGAAGGGATCCTCTGACCCAGAAGGCTCTTCCTGTCCTTTCCTGCTCAACACACACAGAGCTGACAGCACCAGGACATGCTGTGCTTCCCACCTGGAAGGGGAGTCATAGAGCAAGCCCAAACCACCTTTTTTTTTACAAAAAAACCCTGTTTATGACTGCTTACGTCCTTTCTCTTTTATCAGCTGAATCCATTCCAACACCTCAGCATGAGCAATTTTAAGGCAAATATTTGAGAAATTAATATAGTGAGTGTGAGGAGGAGGAAGAAGAGGAGGAAGAGGAGGCAGAGCAAGGCCATGAGCTGGCTGGAGGGCACAAAGGCACTGCAGGAGCGAGCACCAGGCTGTGGGACACTGCCACCAGCACAGGCCTCATCTCAGCACCATGACTGACCTTGTCCCAGGGTCCCTGCTGAGCTGGGAACACCTCTGGGATACTCCCTCTCACCATCAGTCACCTGGGGGCTCCACGGTAATGAAACCAAGGAAAAATGTTTCATGTTATGGGAAAGCAACATGGCAAAGCAACAAACTGTTTCCTGTGAGGGTGGGGAGGCGCTGGCACAGGGTGCCCAGAGAAGATGCGGCTGTCCCTGGATCCCTGGCAGTGTCCAAGACCTTGGCTTCTCGTTCTCCACAGTCTCGTTTGACACACTTCAGCTCCTGGACCTTCCCGGCCTCGTACTCCTCCTCAGCATTCTCATCATCTGCACCGAGTCATCCAGTGCTGCCAGCGGGTGCTTGTTCTCCTCCAGCTCCTTCTCTGCTTCCTCTTCTACGATCTGAAGCTTGTGCTTGTGCCTCTCCTCTGCTCCAGGGCTTCTGCTTCTCTCCCCTGAACCGTGATCTGGTCCTTCCTGCGGATAAAGACCGGTTTGAGACGTGGCTCCATTTCATCTTCGCTGTCCGTGTACTCCTTGGACTTGGACTCGGACTCTTCTCCAGACCAACCCTCCTCTTCCACCTCCATCACTTCCATCTCCTCAGTTCTCCTCTCCTGCGCTTGCTGATGCACCATCCCACGCCAGTGCTCAATCTCCTCACTGATTTCTCTTTCATTGAAATCATCGATTTCTTCCTCTTCCTCTTCCCTGGTGTCCTCCTGCTCCAGGCACCAAGCTTCTCCCCTCTCCACCTGTGAATCGCTTTCCCCAACCCCTTCAGGTTCCACGACGTCGCGGTGTCTCCCCAGCCGCTCCTCCACGCCCTCGGCGCTGTGGCTCTGGAGGTGCTGGAGCCGGGGGTCGTTGGCCAGGTCCTGTTCTGTTCCTGAGGCTCGACCTCCTGCTCCTTCGCCTTCTTGACGAACTGGAACTCCTCATCCTCCTCCTGGGACTCTGTGGGCGCGCAGTGGGGCCGCTGGCCCGACACGTTCTGCTTCGCCTTCGCTGTCCGCGGGCACAGCTCGCCCTCCTGCTGCGGGCGGGCACGGCGCCCGCCACAGGCTGGACTGGCCGCTGCTTCAGGAGGGCACTGGGGCGCGGCAGGGCGATGGTGGGCAGGGAACAGAAACAGAACCGAGCAGGGCAGGAACTGCGGCACGCCGGGATCTCGGGGTCCGACACAGCCGAGGGGCCGCGGGCAGAGTGTCCGGCGGGAGCCCGTCCCGATGTTGGCACCACGCGCTGGTTCTGAGCTCGGAGCGGCCAGGCGGCAGGGAGACAGGCAACCAGCTCCTTCCTCCCCGGACCTGGAGTCCCCAAATCCCAGCCAAACCTCCAGGGTGGCCCCCTCACCTTTATTCTCCCTGTATCGCCCATCCCCAGCCCTTTCAATGCAATGTTCCCACATCCAGGCTCATCTTTGGTTTCCCGACTGCCCCATTTGTCTCTCAGGCAGAGCCCTTCCCCCTGCATTGTCCTCCTTCCAGGTAGCAGATGGGACAAAAATTTGCTAAAAAAAAACCCAAACCCAGAACAAAACGGAAGGAAGGAAAAATTGTAATTAAAAAAAATAAATAAATAAAAGAAACTCAGGAAAATACAGAAGTTGCCAGGCCAAGAAATCTCATCCCATCAAAGGCTGGACAGGTGACTCAGAGCCAGTGCAGTTGTCAGGGCAGCACTGGGGAGGAATATCAGTGTAACTTCTCCAAGAGTCAGATTGCAGGAAAGGCTGATTTCATGGCAACTGAACCAGCTCCTCCTCTCCACTGAGAAAAAAACAAATGGATGGGGACTTGCTCATCTAAACACACAGGATACGTCAGAGGAACAAACCTGAGCAACTGCCATCATAATTTATAAAACAAATTAAATCCATGGCAAAAATAAGCAAAACTTAGAACAGAGAGATCACAGAACCTGGCAGAAAAAGGCCCCAGCCTGCATGAATCATTATTTTCTAGAGGAAACCTTATATAATCCAAGCCACCCTGTTTTAAAACAAACCAAACCTTCCAAGAACTCCAATTAATGGGTTTAGCAAAGCTCTGTTTTTAATTCAGGTGTTTTGGTGGTTTGGTAAGATTAAAAAAACAAACCCACCTGGTACAGATTAATGTGATGTAGTTTACACCCTGCTTTTGGCATCCCCAGCCCCTCCCGAGGAGGAAGGCAAAGGGGAGCTGAGAGCATCTACCTGGGGCTGAGGGAGGTGATTAGATTGCATTGCCATCTTGTGGAACAGCAGAAAACCAGGGACAGGGAAAAATCTGCTCAGGCACCTCTGTGCAGCGGGGTGTTGCTCTCCAGGACACAGCTCCTGCCCCAGAAGGGGATTTGCTGTGGCTGCTCCTCGTTCCCCTCATTTATCTGGGAGGGCAGAGGGATGCACGCGGGGAGAACATGGTCTGCTGCCCTCGGGCTGCTTGCAGGGGGATGGATACAGGCTCATCTATCAGGAATAAAAGCTTCCTCTTTTTTTTAGCTTGTTTTTACTGTGACAAAGTCACAATTTTCTGAGCTGCTTCCCCAGGAAACAAAAGCAACTTTTCTCCCTGGCTACAGGGGAACCACCAGAGAGTGACTGGGGCAGGACCAGGAGCGGAAGCAGCAATGCCCAGGTCCCCTCCCCAGTTCATGGTCTGGTTCAGCAGGGCCCGAAGAACATTTCTGACTCCACACAGGGCACAGCTCGGATGCAACCACCTCTGCACAGGTCACATCTGCCATCAGGGCTCCCAGCTGTGGCCTGAGGTACTAAAATCCCCTCGGCTCCTCCAGACACAAACACTTGAGCATGTTCTTATCACAGCCAAAGCCTGGCTTAACCATCCTCTCTGCAGGGAGCTGCCTACTTGTGTCTGTAGGGAAAACAACCAAACAAAAAATCCCAGTACAAAACTCAAGGACGGGGGGAAAGTTACCCAGAAGCACCAAACCCCTGCTGCCAGCCAGGCTGGGAGCAAGGGAGGAGTTCACTGCCCTGGTTCTTGTCTCAGGGAAGGCTGGACGTGGCACTCAGTGCTCGGGGCTGGTGACAAGGTGGGCATTGGGCACAGGCTGGACTCGATGCCCTGGGAGGGCTTTCCCAGCCTCGGTGAGTCTGTGGTTCTGTGAGCCCTGGAGCTGCAACCCAGCCAGGTGGACACTGTGATGGGTGTGACCTTAACCTGGTGTGACCCATGACTTGGGCTGCACCTTGCTGGACTCACCGGGGCAGGAACCACCTGAGCCAGTGTGGAGAAGCCCTACAAGAAGCAGTGCAAGTGCAGCACTGACCTGAGCTGGCCCTGGTGCCCAGTGACCACAAAACACCAGCTCACCTGTCCTGAGTGACCACCAGCATCCAGAGCCGTGGACTAAATGAACCCAAGGAACATCTTCTGGACTTTCTGGGCTTTTCACAGACATTTCCCAGGGGTGGCCCATAGACTGCAGGAATGATTCCTGTGGGGACAGGGAGAGGGTGGCTCTGGGGGGCTGGGGTTAAACCACGACATCCCCCAGCATCTCAACATTAATTAGACTTTAATTTATTTGCAAATTTTTAAATGCAGTTCTTAAGAGGGCATTCTGAGGGTTAAAGCTTCTAATAAAATACTTATTGAGAAATGGTTAGTGAGTGTTACTGTGCAGAAACCCCTAAAGGTGCCCAGACTGGAAGAGAGAGGACAAACCAGCCCAAGAGCGCCAGTGGTGAGGCTGAAAAGTCAGGATTGTGCACGCAGCCACTCCTGGAGCAAAGCTGGTACAGGCAGCCCGGCACTTGATTGATGATTTGTGTGAACACTCTGGTGAAAGCTCAATGCAAATTTCTGAAATCCAAGAAACTTATATGTCCCACCACCCCTCCTAATGCCCAGCACTCACTGGGAAGGACTCAAACAATGCCAGGCAGCATGCAAACATTTGCCTGCGGATGACTGATGATTTTCAACAATAATTTCATAAATGCAGCAGGCTGGAATCTGTCCCGTGGTTATTCTTCCGCTGCAATCCCTGGGAGTTCCCAGTGACACCAGTGTGGGGCTGCCCGAGGCCACCAAGGGAGACAGGACAGCGCTCCCTGGGCACGGCGAGGGCTGGCGCTGTCAACAGCTCTCGGGCCAGCGAGAAAAACGGCACTGAAAACAAGCTGTGAATGAAACAACCCAGCCAGGACAACCTGGGGGCTTGTGCCAGGCCTGAGCGCGGGCAGAGGGGCAGGGGCTGCCCCTGGGCCAGGCAGGTAACGCCGAGGGCACAGCCCAAACCACAGCGGGCACTGGGAACAGCCCCCACAGCTGGAAACGAGGTTTGCATGGGAGGGAGATGTTGAAATATTGATTAAAGTTGGGTTTCATCAGCAATACTTTGATTTTATGATTATACTGGCTGCTAACAAAGACACACCCATTAATGCATTACATTCCTGCTTGTAAAACAGGGATTATTCCATTATTCCAGCCAGTGTGCTCCGCTTGTACCCACAGCCCGTGGCCCCAGCACAGGCACTCGTCAGGAAAATAAAAAGACATCACGATTTCAAAAAGGAGGGAAAAACACATTAACAGCCACATGCTGGAACAGAGTGGAGACTGGGTCTGAGCAAGGAAGGGGTGGGCAGGGGGGAAGGCTGAGCACTTCACCCTGCTTTAAATCCGAAGTGAGACACCAAACCCGAAGAGTCACTGAAGATTTTATCAATTTAAATGATTAAAAAAAGCACTCTGACATAGTCCCCTGGCAGATGACACTTTTTGTGCTGCTTGGCCTCATTCCAGGGAAAATCGTGCATACAGGGAGGGTATTTCTCATCCCAATACACCAGTTCATTCCAGTGCCAGGGATGAGGGTGGAAAAGGGATGGGAGGAATGCCATTAAAGCCTGTGTCCTCGGCATCATTGTTCTGAAGCTCTCGCCTGGGCAGGAGGAAGCAGCCATCTGAGGCAATATGGTGTTTACTTGTGCCCAAATTGTTATGCAAACACAGGAAGACCTATGGGAGCAGAGGGAACAGGCACCGGAGGCAGCACTTCTCACCAGAGCAAAATGTTTTTCAATGTGCAAAGGGTGAGAGAGGTCACCCCCAAGGAATCCAGCCCAGGATCCTCCCAGCCTTCGCTTCTCCCATCCTCCTCCTCCTCCTCCTCCTTGATTCCCCAGGCAGCCAGGATGGGCTTCCCAAGTTAAAGAGACAGGGTCATCATGCAGCAACATGTCTGGGGCTGCACTTGCATGAGGAACCTAAAAACGAGGAGAAATCCCTCCTGGAAGGCACGGGTCTGACTCCCTGCTCGCCCCCCACGTCACGCCGAGCTGCCCCGCACTCGTGCGGAAAACGAAGCCACAGGAATTAAGGGGAGACTCCAAAGACACACAGGGGTACTCAGAATCATTCAAGTGCACTTACTTTTAAATTAAATCCATCTTGCATCAACATTCAAGATCTAAAATAAAAGAGTCAGTCATGAACTCTGCAGTCACGCCTTTAATTCCATCTGCAGTTGGTACGAGAGAGCTCGGAGACAAATGACTCTGACAAGTCAACTTTAACCTCCAGAAGAAGCCACAGGTTTTCATCAACCTACATCAACCAAGCTTTCACAAAGTTATCACTGATGGAGAGCCAAATAAATCCCTGGAATTGTCAGTGCTGGAAAGATGCCTCATTGCCAGTCTAAGCTCAGGAGCTTCTGCAGCCAGAGCCTCACTCCACAGGATGGAATCTCCCACCAGCCACAGCAGGTACGTGACCACATCAGCCCTTTCTCTTTACTAAACTACAGAAACCAAATGTCAACAAATTCAATTTCTGACCGTAAGTCACATTCCTGTAGAGCACTGTGAGTCTTCTAGCACGATAAAAATGAACCACGGACACCAGAACCAGACATGCTGCTTCCAGAACTGGACTGCCACCACCTCCCCAGGGAGGTCATCCCTCAGTCAGTCACCCTGCCTGCACAAAGACAATTTCTGCCATCACCCACAGCATCCTCCCCTGGTCAGTGCTACCAGCCCTCAGCTCTTCATCCAAACCTGCCTGTGATTACCACCTCTCCCTGGCTCTATGGAGAGGGAGGCCAGTTCAGCTTTAGCAGCTTGCACATCACTTCAGGAGTCACCAGGAAGGGTTTCATGCCTGGCAGGCTCCGAGTGCTGCTGGGTTAAGAGCTCATTCCTGCAGGACATCCCCAGGAACGCCCCTGCGGCCTCGCTCCCCGCTGTGCCTGCTTTGTGAGAGCTGGTAGCAAGTTTGTGTAAAGCTAATTAACATGCACCGCTCTAATTTCAAACCATTTCATACAATCAGGACATTGTGCAATGCTGGAGTCAAACGGCTCAAGGAAATTAACGGCACCAGCACTTCAGCACAGCGAGTCAAACCTGCTGGAGATGTGTGGAGTGCTGGGGGTTGTGCCTTTGAAAGAAGCTGTCCTGGGGGGGGAACGCATTGCACAGCAATTAGCAACAGTTAATAACTGCACATCATCAGTTAAGAACTGCCCCGGTACGGAATGATTGGTGCTGGAGCCATTTCCTACCGCAGGACGCTGATTTCTTGTCCACCATCTTCACGTGCCGTGTCTGGTTGCGCAGCCGGTCGTCCGTGTTCTCCACCAGGTTCGTGAGGTCGTCGATGATCTCTGGGGAAAGAGGAACAGCAGCATTAAATCTGAGCCCACAGCGTCCCTGCTCAACCACCCTCCTGCTGGAGGCTCGGGAATGGGAACCAGCTGCATCCTTCTGACCTCCAGTGGGACAGACCAGTGCTCACACGGCACTGAGGGATCCAAATACTGGGAAATACTACACCAGAGACTCCAGATTCAGTGCAATGCTCCACTGCAAGAGTGGAGGAGAAAGTACAGCCTGAAGTGGAGGAAAAAATACAGCCTGAAACAGCAGCATCAGTCTGGGAGGTCAGGGAGTACAGGACGGCAGCCACACAGCTGAGGTGAATTCCCTCACCGAGCCAAAGTGAGGGAATTGGTGCCTGTGCTACAGGAATTCTGGAATTTCAGTCCCTGGAACAGCATCTCAACACTTGGCCATGGCATCATCACCAAACAACATCCAGAAGCACCATCTCCACAAAGGCTTCTGAGACCACTGAGGTCACAAAGTCCTGCCTTGGTTCCCTCCTGGAGCTGTGGGTCTGGCAGCTCTCCCTGCAGCCCAGAAGGTCCTCTGGGAAAAGGAAAGTGGGCAAAGTCTCCCCTACATCGAGTTTTAAGAGAGGAGAAAGGAAAACTTCAAGCCAAGCCACCCTCAACCTCCTGTAACCGATGGCTTTAATTTTGTCCTGGAAATCAGAGCTCGCACAAGGCTTACACTGAGAGTGGTTGATGGCATGGCTGAAAATTAAAAGCCACATTCAGGCACTAAATTTCCCTCTCACTGCCTGTTACGCTCTGATTTCCTTGGAACACACAGCCAGAGCTTCTGGTGTCTGCACACACCACGACTGGCTGCCCTCGGCTCCACAGGTAGGAGAGGCTTCCTTTGTGCATGAGAAACCAGGAGAGGACAGCAGCCAAGCCCTCCGTGCTGCTGCACAGCCTCTTGCTCTGGTTACACTTGCAGCACTCTCCCCACTATTGATCCCTGTCTCTCTAAGTCCTGCCGTGCCCTCTGTACCCCAGCAGGTCCTGGCACCGCAGCTCTGCCCTGATGAAACCCTGGCTTCAACGGCCCTTAAACAACAAAAGCAGAAATCAGAGCACACCGTATCCAGTTAGCAAGATAAAGTGATATCCTGCCCAAATTTATGGATCATAACCCTGTATGGATGATGGCAGAGGGTTAAAGAACATTTAAAGAACACAACTCCCATCAACAGGACAGGGCCCTTATTATTAAGCCTTTATAGTTTTGACTGTATTCCTTCAAGCAAGAGATTTCCCAAATGTCTCTACAAGGAAAAAGGGGATGACAGTGACAAGGGAATTCCTTGTACTTCCCAAACTTCACTGTGAGACAGCAAGGAACCCTCGTCCTCCCAAGGGCAGTGCCAGTGGGTGACATTAGTTCATGCAGTTTCCCTGCTGTCATCCCTGGGACACCGGGAACTGAATGAGAATGGTTTTCTCCACCATTCACCTTCCCACAGCAGATCACAGAAACTCCTGAGCTGGAAGAGACCCCCAGGATCACCCAGTGCAGCTCCTGGCCCTGCCCAGACCCCCAACAACCCCACCCTGGGCATCCCTGGCAGCGCTGCCCAAACGCTCCTGGAGCTCTGGCAGCCTCGGGGCCGTGCCCATTCCCTGGGCAGCCTGGGCAGTGCCCAGCACCCTCGGGGGGAGAACCTTTCCCTGATCTCCAGCCTAAACCTCTCCTGACACAGCTCCAGCCCTTCCCTCAGGTCCCAGATGTTCCTTATGGAGGGTGTTTATGTTCTCAGTCTTATCAAGGAACAAGCACTGTATCAAATACAGATAAAACCAGTCTGATCGCACACAGAGATAACAAAAACCACATAAAATTATCAAAGTTCTGCAGGCACAAAGGAAATGTCCAAGGCACACGGAGCACGGAGGTTTTACTCTCCCGGAGAGCTGAGACATTTAAGCATCATCCTTGCAGTGCGTGTTTCCGTCTGCTCCACAAACACTCTGTCATCTCCCGTGAATCCCTATGTAAAATGATAGCAGCAGCTAAAAAATCCTGTACTTTGAAAACATACAGCTTCCCTAAAACATGAGCTCCTGATTCATGTCTGCAGCCCAAACCATCCCTGTACCTCCACGAAGGGAGGGCAGGGGACAAACATCAGCCACTTCCCTGTGTTTTATCCTCTGGATCCGACCCATCCACCCCCCCAAAACTGTTCTGTTCCAGACACAAACCCTCCCTATTTCTCAAGTTGTTTGCAATACTTTTAATTATTGTTCATCAATATTATTATACTCAGTATTGTCCACCCTACACCAAAACACATTTTCCCAAGGGATGGGAGGCACTTGTTTGAGCTACAAGGTTTGTTCAGTTTGCAGTTCTGATATTCACTCTCCTCCCCCTCCCACCCAACTTTCCCAGGTCTGACATCTGCAAAGCCAACAATATTTTGGGGAAACTTTATCTGTCCTGCGTGATTCAGCACACAGGAAGAGCAGGACAATGCTGCCTGCAAGGGCAGGACTGCTCATGTTTGCCTCTCCACGAAAAAAAGTGCCTCGAGTTCCCATCGTTGTCAAGGACAAAGTGATAAGCATGCTTGGGAAATTGGAGACTTTCCTCTGCCAACACTGACCAGACCCTCCTTGAAAAACATCCTGGCGAACAAGCTGTAGCTAAATGAGAACAAATGTGAGCAGGAAAATTTTCTGTCATCATTTCAAAGCCCAAGGCACTGCAATTGGGACTCTGTGTAGAGCCTCTCCTTTCCCATCCCCCTGCCAGGACTCATTTCTGAACCAAAGGGCTGCCCTGGACATCCTGGAAGAAGGATTTCTCCATATACAGATGTATAAACATGTTTTGTGACACAGCCAGGTTCCAGGGGAGCAGGGCACTTCACCCAGCACCCAGCACCCAGCCAAAGCTCAACAAGCACCCAGCCCTTTGATGCCACAGGTGGGACCTGGAGAATTCTGGAGTGCTTGTGGCAGGACCTGGAGCTCTGAGCAGCTGGAATGGGGAGGAAGCACAGGGAGGTTGTACCCCACTCCCAGCTGAACCAGAAGTCCAGCCCAGCAGGTTCCCCAGGCCAGGGTGCCCTTGTAACCAAAAACACCCAGCAGAGAAACATCCACCCACCCATCCATCCCTCCATCCCCTGCACCCACCAACCCCCTGTTGTGGTGACACCCAAGCATGGGGCAGTGCTCAACCTCCCTGTAAATGAAAACATTTCTCCCCATTCCAAAGCAAAGGAAATCAGTGCTGGATAAGGCAGAGTTGAAAATTAGTTACGGATTTCTAAGGTGGGCACCAAGCAATCCATGGCTAAGGAAGTCCTCAGAGCACTGACACTCCACAGGTTCCCACCTTTCCTGACCCACCTGCAACCCCCTCTACCCTTCAAGCTGGCAATTCCATGTTCTATCACCTCCCATTTAGCTGGCTATGCAAGGAACAGGCTAAAAAGAGACGGAGAGAGACCTGAAAAGAGGGAAGGAGCCAGGTCCCCCCGTCGGGAGGGAGCAGACGGGGAAGGCAGGCTGGCTGCTGGTGACCTTCCAAAGGACAATCCTGTAACACGGCACTGCAAACCACAACTCAGCCAGGAACACAAATTTAGCCAAGGTCTCCTTTCAGGGAAGCAGGATCTTGAAGCAGAAGATAAAAACCCAGTGCCCAACCCCAGCACTAAACTCGGACTCTCTTCAGCGCAGGGAGAAGTCTGAAGGTCAGTGCTGGAGGGGAGCTCGGCCAGGAGCTGCTCCATCAGCAGGGATTGCTCAAAACCCGGTGTCACAGCTGTCCCTGTGCTGCAGTGCCAGCCACCAGCCAGGCAGGAGGCTCTGGAGCTGACCAGGAGCTGAGGCAGCCCAGCATTCCCCGTGGGAAGTGGCCGTCCCCTCAGGAAGGCAGAGGCACCTCCAGCTCTCCTCACCTCACTCCTGCCAGGCCGTGGCAGGGAAGCACCACCCGTCCCTACAAATCTGGGTGCTCTTCCTGGTGATCCGAACTACAAAGTCTGGGCTGGAGCCCTCAGCAAGGGCAGGATTTCAGACAGCAAAATAATGGTGGGATCTGAGGTCAACACAGACATCCCTGAGAGCAGGACAGAAGTCACGGCAGGTCTCCGTTCTGGGGACACAGGCGGGGCTGCAGTGCTGCCCTGGCTCCTGCAGCCACGGAGAGGGCAGGGCCAGCCCCTCGGGCCACTGGGATCAATCCCACACACGGGATTTACAAGGAAAACACGCAAGGAGGGAGCAGCAAAGCCAGCACATGACAGGAAAAATGTAGGTTGATATATTCTGAAATACTTGACTTTTTTTTGGGTTCAAAATCGCGCAGCAGCAGTTTTTGATCTTAGGCAATGTGTTTTGGACAGTGCAGAGCAGGCTGAGCGTGGGTCCAGGTCAGAAGAAGCATCCCTGAGGAAGAGGTGGGAGAGGCTGGAAGTGCAGCCCTCTCCCATTCCCACATAACTCTGCCTCCCAGGAAGGGGAGAGGTGTTTACTGGAAAAAGCCTGAGCACACTGAGGAAAACCTCCTATTTTTTTTTTTCCCAAAACCAAACACCAAATAAATTTTGGTTTTGTTTAATAATTTGCATTAAACGAATTTTTGCCCATATAGATGAATACAAAAATCACTTGACCAGGTTGGATGGGGCTTGGAGCACCCTGGGACAGTGGAAGGTGTCCCTGCCCATGGCAGGGGGGTGGGAATGAGATGAAATTTACGGTCCTTCCTAACCCAAACCATTCCGTGAAAGGCTAAGAAAGATGATTTTTAATATCTCTGAATTAAACAGCTGCATTACAAGTCACACAGGTATCACATCTTGCTGTTCCACTTTCTGGGGTCCATCCATGTGTGTGTTTGCGTGTGTGGTTTCACAAGGACTGTGCTAAAAGCCACTCCCAGGATGTAAAATCCTTCCCTGGAATCGCAGGGAACACCACCTGGCAGCAGTGGTAAGGATGGATTTATACACATCCCTGAAACCACATCTGCTAAGAGCTAAAAAAAAATAAAGATTTATGCAAAGGACACCAAGGGAAGACAGATGATAAAAAATTGAGCAGAAGAAATTGTATGGGATCCTAGGAATTTGTCAGGAAAAAAAGCTCATTCCTCATTTCCTTTTTTCTTCAGAGGCTTCGCTGCTGCCATGAAAATCAGAAATGTTCTGTTTTAATTCCTGAAATCACCGATACCTCCTGTAAAAAGCTGGTTCTGCTTCTCTCCAGCCACGGCACGGATAATTCCAGTGCCTCCCGTGGGAGGGGAGCCCCCCAGGCTGGAGCTGCAACTCATCCCTGCAGGAAGGGAAGGCAAACCTCAGCCGAGCCAGGGGCTGCCGGCACTGTCCAAAGGGATCCTTCTGCTCTTCTCCTCTGCCTCCCCTCCGGCCCTGGGTTTGCCCACAGCCCTGGCTCCTCCAGCAGCACTCCCAGCTGCCCTTCCCGTATTCCCAACATCTCTGCTGGCATTCCCAACAACCCTTCCCACTGGTTTGGGACCCATCTTCTGTGTCAACTCAGCCATCCAGGCTTTCTACAGCTGGCCAGAAGTTTTCCAAGGGAAGTTTCCCCTGGCAGATGGCAAACCCAGCCCATCTCGGAGCGCTCCGCAGGCTGGGCCCGCCGGCGTTTCACCTCCTCGAGGGTGCCCTTTGTGCTGGAGCTCCTCCCTGACCAGCCTGAAGCAAATAACCAAATGGAATTCTGTTTTGCCAACAAAACGAGGAGCCCAAACCTTTCCAGAGAGCGGGAGCCCCATTCCAGCTCTCCCAGCCACTCCGTCCTTCCTCCCTTTCCAGCCCCGGAGCCCAGGCCCCGCCACGCCCGGCCAGCCCCGCTGCGCTCCCCAGGACAGAGGAGCAAACCCACTGTGAGGGCACCAGGTCCCACCACAAATGAACATCCCACCAGCCTCTGCAGGGCCCCAGCAGCAGCGAGGACACCGAGTTACGGCACAGGGATCGAGGTGCACGTTCCAGCCAAGAAAGTGTCCCTTTGGAGGGGACAAGCCCCAGCGTGAGGGGCAGCACGGGGACACAGAGCCGATCCCGTCCATCCCAGTGCCATGGGCCCTCCGTGGTGTTTCTCCTGTTCAGGAGCTCCTTCCCGAGAGATGAAACATCCAGTTCTGGAGAAACGAGCAGCTCCTTACGGGAGTGAAAGCCAGGCAGAGGCAGAGAGCACGAGGAACTTTATGTTTCATTTTGCAGGAAACCATGTGGGATTTCCCTACTCTTTCCTCACTCAAGAGCAGGAAAATGACCTGGTTCCTTTCCATCCTGTGACTCCCTGTCTCTCCCCATGTCCCACACAGCTGCACCACCTTTCTGAGGGCACAGGAGTTGGTTTTTTTTTTTTTAAATCCCTCTCCTTACCTCATGGAATTCCTTGGGAAGGATGACTATCTCTTCCCATGAAGTGGAACAGGTTTTAGAGTTTTGCTTGCATATGTGACTTTACACTAATTGATTTTTTGTCTGTTTGTTTTCTTTAAAATGCATAAAAAGCCACATTTGGTTTTGGCAATTCCATCTTTGACCTGCACCCGTTCTGTCTGTGGAGTGAGAAACCCAAAAGCCAAGCAGAAGTGGCCAGGTGAAATTCAGCACGGGAAGAGAGAAACAAATCTGGGGTTTGATCAGTTTAGCAGAGCGGTGCTGCTGACCAAACGTTTCCTTAGAACTGTTTGGATTTTCCGTGGATTGAAATTTATGGATCACTCAATAGCATTTATCGATGAGTAATGCACCTCCATGGCCTGCCCCACTGAGTCATGGAAGACTCCAGTCAGCCTTAAGAAAACACAGAGAGAACTAAAATCCCGACACAAAACCAATTACAGTAAGGCTGGAATTTAGTGGAGAAGCCAAGCAGGCTTTCCCTCCCTCCTTCAGGTTTCTGGTGCCTCAGGAGAAGAGCTGGATACCAAAGAAATGAATCATATGGTGAATGCCAACCTCTATATGTCCAAACCCCAGAATTACATGTTAATAAGAAAGCAAAGCATTGTTCCAAGTGCCAGGGCTATGAAATGAAGATTGCAACTAATGGAAGTGCATCAGAAACCTGAAGAACCTCAGCATGATGTGCCAGCTGTAATGGCAAGGCAGAGTGAAAAGAGAAAAAACACAGTAAAAAATACAAAGCCAGGAATCCTAATTTCTCTCCCTGTTTTTCGCAGCCCCTCCGAGGTGTGCAGCTCCCTGTGCCAAAGGCAACACAGGAGTGCACTCCTGGGCTTCTCCTCCTTCAGCTCCACCTCAAATCCCACTGGTGCTCCCTGCTCTGAGCTTGGTGCTGCTCAGGACACCGACACTTCCTGCTGGGATGAGTTCTGCATTTCAAGCAAAGACCAAGATTCCTCCCTCCACCGTCCCAAATTTAACTGAGGACATTTAATCTCTTCTTTGGCAGAACTTCCTGTAAGCATTAAAAACCCCAAAAATACAAACTTGTCCAAGGGGTCAAACCAACTTGTTCCTGCATGTTCCAGCTGTCTCACTCTTTAGCTCTTTTAATTAACAGGGATCTTGATGGTCCTTGGAGACAGGCGGGTTCAGAAGTTCTCTCTGGGCTCCTGCTGGGAATGTGTCAGGATGTGAACTGGAGGCAACTTTTTACAATTCCTACAGGAATATTCTTGTTCTGAAGGTGAACCCAGCAGTGCCAGCGCTGCAGGGAGGCCAGAGGGAATCTCACCCCCAGTGCCTCTCCTGCAGCCCCATGGGGTCCAGGTGGCACGAGGACATTTCTCACCCTTCCCTGTCCCCGTCCCTGCGCTGCTGGCAGAGGAGCAGGGCAGGAGCTGTGTGCTGTGTCCCAGAGAGCTGGCAGAGGACAGCTCTTCTCCCCTCACAGCTGGTGACAGCTCCAGCCCTCGCTCCCTGCCCAGGTCCCATCCCGAGGCACTCGGTGCTGTCCTGGCAGAAGGTCCTGCTCCTCCCAACAGGGGCTCCAGGCCGTGCCAGCTTCTGCCCGAGGAATTCTTCCAGAGCAACAACAACTCCTTCAGGACTGGGACTGCTCCTGCCTCCCCGAGTTCTTGACAGCAGTGACAAAGGCACAGACTGGAATGATGGAGCTGCTCCAGAGCCCTGTGCCCTCTGCCTGCCTGTGGCAAGTGAGGAGCAGCCCCAGCACCCAGCTCAGAATGCCCAGGACCAGCCCACACCTTCCCCCAACCAAACCCTCACCACCCTCAGGGCTAACACGTGCCAAAACGAGAGGAACCTGTTTGTTCTGCCACAGAAAACCTCACCACCTGCTCCAAGGACATGTCCAGGACCACTGCTTCCACCACACACCGCCTTCCACGCTGCATTCATCCATCCTAAAATATCTGACTGTATCTGGGTCAAACTTTGATACCCCCAGGCAACACAGAACACTTCATCCTCTCCAAAGCAGGTCCAGGAGCAGCAGATGGAGATTGGAGAATGCGTGGAGGTGACACAGAGCCATCCAAGGATATCAGCTGTGGAAGCCCTCCCCAGCTCATCCACAGCTACAGAGCAACACTGGGAAAACAAACACTGCTATCAACTCCAGCTCACACAGTTATTAGTTAAGAGTTGTTATTTTAAAAGCACACACTGAGAAGTTTTCCCTTCTCCAGCTGCTTATTTTGTTTGATTCGAACAAAACCCATGGACATTAATTTTAGCTGTACTTAATTGAATAATTTCTCCGGGGAATGGTTCAGGGACAGTTTTAAGGCAGGCTGTTTCCAAGAGCCATTACTAATTGGCATCTACCACAGCCCCAGTGTGCCAACCAAAATAGTACTTTTGAATGTTACTGGAACTGCTCTCAGCCCAGATGTGTTGAGAACTCACAGTGATACAAGGCAGGCAAGAACTATATTCACATGATATGGCATTTGCAGTTTCCTCTCCCAGTTATCTGCGAGGAGATAAAAGTCTCCTTCCCTGGAAGTATTTGAGTGTAAAGTCATTTGTTCCTCCCCTTTGCTCCCAGCAGGTGACCCTTCCTTTTGCTCACCGTGTTTAAGGCACGGCAGCACCTGAGATCAAACGGCTCTTTAGAACAGAAGTATTCTTGTAGGAATTATAAAAAGTTGCCTCCAGTTTCCAGCAGTGGCTGAAGTCCCCAGTGCCACACACCCAGGGCACTGTTCTGGGCACTCCGAGCTCACAGCACTCACTGGGCTCTTTGCACCTGTAATTAATATTTATTTTTATTCAAATCCCAAATCCAAGTGCCCCGGCAACACAAACAGAGATTTTGGGGCCAGACTATCAAAACTTCCAGCAAAATCTTCAAGTTATAGGGACAATGGTATCAAATTATTTTCCTACAGACGTGACTCTGGGAAAAAGCAAGGAAATCCTGCTAATAGATAAAATACCCATAAAATCTGCATGTCTAGGAAAGCCTGGAGCACTGGGAGGCTGGAAGGCCGCTTCCATGGCTATAACAAATCCCTGCCAAGCAAAACACTTTTCCTGCTACAATGTGTTTGTGCTCTGCAAACTCACAGCAGAAAATGAAAGGACAGAAGCTATTTCAGACTCCCCATTTGTTTGTTTTCCCTTTATCCAAAATCTAAGCAGGATTTTTTAAAATACTGCCTTCAGAAATTGTTGGTAACGCTCTCCCCTGCTTTCTTTTAGCAGCTCTCATTTTTCCCAAGTTTTTACACCATTGCCACCCTTTTCCATAGATATCAACAGCTTTCATTGCAAATACACATCGGCTGCCACAATTTCCTAAGGTGGTTTAGTAAATCCCCATAAAACACTGTTTGGCTACTAAACACCTCAAGTCGAGGTTTCCAGTCCATTTCACAAAGAAAGAAACCAAAAAAACCCCACAAAAAATACCAAAATACCAACAACCAAAACAACCAACACCAAAACAAAAACACCAAAAAATACACCCAAAAGAGCTACATTATACCCCATTAAACACTTGGCCTCAACCCTAAGTTGAGGTTTCCAGTCCATTTCACAAAGCAAAGAAAACCAAAAACCCCACAAAAATACCAAAACCAAAACAACTGACAGCAAAACAAAAACATTAAAAAAAATATTTTAAAACCCTGTGTTATACTCCATGCAACTGTTGCCACTTTTGAGATCTCCTTGGAAATTCCTGCTCCTACACTTCCTAAAAGGTGGACCCACCCCAGGAATGTAACCCAATCCTTGTGGGTACCGACAAACCAGGCCTCAGTCCAGGGAGAAAAACATAAAATGCAATAGTGAGGAGAGCATCTCATCCACTCTGGTCACAGCCACCTCAGCCCAGCTCTGCACCTTCCTGCCATGAGATAAAAACCAATTCTCATCTACTTTTGCAAGAGCACCCACAGCTGATGCCTCTATGAGAGGATGCCCTCGACAGCCCCTTGCCTGCTCAGGGTTTACTCACAAGAGGTGCTGCCAAAAACCCCCTTGCAGGAAC
Organism: Edolisoma coerulescens; assembly: GCA_013397115.1. Taxonomy (NCBI): domain Eukaryota; kingdom Metazoa; phylum Chordata; class Aves; order Passeriformes; family Campephagidae; genus Edolisoma; species Edolisoma coerulescens. Next base: position 43,878 of record VWZW01000757.1, on the reverse strand, counting down.
CCCATCCATCCATCGATCCATCCCTCCATCCATCCCTCCATCCATCCATCCCTCCATCCATCCCTCCATCCATCCTCCATCCCTCCATCCATCCCTCCATCCATCCAGAGTGCCTAAACCCTGGCCAGGCACTGGGACGGGGTCCTGAGCACCCCTGTGATGCCCTGGAGCACGTGGGATCCATCACTGATGGATCACTGCTCCCTCCAGGACAAAGGAGCCCTGGCAGGAGTTTCCCAAGCACCTCTGAATGAAATAAACCTCATTTCTCAGAACGTGCCCGTGAGACAGCCCCAGCTCCAGGGTGACTGAAGGGATGGTTATAAATGACTGATGTCGTTTTGTCCCCAGGAGAAAAATCACCGGATTGTTCGACTTGGCTGGGGAGAACTGCCCAGCCCCATGGCCAGCACCTTCAAAGAAAGGAACACTGAAATTCCTGGGATGTCTAGCAGGCTGAGCAGGATGTATAAACTCATTCCTGCTCAAATGAAAGAAAACCCAAAAAGCAGGACCACACCATCCCCCAAGTGTTAACTGCGAGGCCATTTCCAACCCACGAGAACACCCCACGTTTTTCACATTAAGGAGCTCCAAACCAGTGAAACACTTCCTTGCTGCCACGGCCCCCACAATGGACAATTATTCAACAACTGCAGATTAAGTGCTCTTGGTTTCGACGCAGATTAAAGAAGACTGGAAAAAATGACCAGCAGTGCTCCTGCACAGCTGGAGACCAAGACAGGGACTGCAGCTTGAGGAGAAAATGGGGATGGATGCTGACTCCAGGGACTCTGCCTGCAGGGGTGCCTTCCTTTCCTTCCAGTTTCACTCGTGTTCAGAGCAGGCAGAGCCCCTCTCCCGTGGCACAGACACAAGGACCAGCAGCCACCGCATTCAGGAGGGTTTCCTGAGGTGACCAACACAGGACAGAGCTCATGCCCTACCACCCTCAGCCTTTAAAGGAAGATGGGGCTTGGTGTTTCTTTTCCTTTTTCCTCTTTTTTAAATGAAAATGCACTTTAGAAATCCAGCGAGCACCTTCCCCCAGCCAGAGCAGCCTGACCCTACACACTGTGTCTGAGAGAGTGACTCAGACATGGTGAGTCGCCCATTGCGGAACCCCAACATCAGGCAGGAGCAGATGCAAAATTTAGGGTAAAAAAATTCCACTGGTCAAGTCCCGGCTGTTAGTCAGGGAAATGCTGCCATGAGCCTCAGAATTCACATGGCTTTTTGAATACTGGGAGTCCACACAACCTTCTGAAAGACCTTAATGTCCAGAGCCAGGGGAGATGCCACCCTGCAGCCCATTCCATCAGTGACAAACACAGCAGAAGAGGTCAGGAGGCCAGCAGGACAGATCTTCCTCACCAGCCCACCCCTTACAGCCACAGGAGCTGAGAACTCCAGGAAAGTTCCCCGAAACCACACTCAAATCTACCAAACATCTCTGCCAAGTGCTAAAAGCTGATTGCCACAGGTTCTGCTGCTCTGTCCATCCACTCACATGCACAGTTAAACCTCTCCTAAAATACCTCAGCCTCACCTGAGCATTAAGGGACTTGTCTCACTCTGCTCAAGGTATTTAGAGCAGAGGAAGAGGCAGAACCGTGCAGCAGTGGGATGTCAGGCCTGCAGAACACAACTGCCATTTTAATAAACATTCAGGTTGGGAAGGAGCCAGCAGAGCATCAGAGTGTTCACCACAAGAGCATCATGCTGTGGACAGCTGCAGGGCATTATCCTCTTGGATCACAAAGGAGGAGGAAAGCCACTTCAGAATTGGGCTATCAATCATGGGAGGAACCAGAAAACTTGCAAGTGCTTCATGGTTACAGTATTGAAAGCAGCTGATAAAGCTAAGGTCAGCCCAGGCATCTGGGACTAATCTCCAGCTGACATCCTTCATCAAGCTCCACTGGAATCAGTGATAAATTGAGGAAATTAGCAAGAGGAATACATCACCTAACAACATGCTCAGAGCTGGGCAAACAGCAGGAATTAGATGCCCTGCAGTGATGGCACACCTTGGATCTCGCTGGCATCGCAGCGTCCTGCCTGCCCAGCCACCTGCCCAGGAGTCTGACAGGCCAAAAGCAGAGAAACACGTCTCCAGAGCTGATGGCTCAAAAATATTCCATTCCCAGTCTGCAGGCATGGAAAAAGTTCTGATTACTCACAGAAATGGTTAAAACAACAGAAAGGGTGGAAGAAGAACTTCCACAGATAAGACAAAGTCTACGCATCCCCGTTAGCCTTAGCTAATGATTTTCTTTCTTCCCACTTCCTTCCACCAAGGGCCGTGCCAACTTTCCACATGCCCTCCCATGGATTTTCTGCAGATGTGGCTGAACACTCGGTGTTTGGGGTGGCTCTGTGCCCGTGGATTTCTGCAGAGCAAGGGGAGGCTGTTACACAGAGGGAACCCTTCCACAGCTGCTCCTCTGTGATTTTCTCCTCTCCACAGCCCACGTGCTGGAAGGACCCACAGCGATTCACTGGCACGAGCTGCACGAAGCTGAGGGAGGGTTGGTGCCACCGGGCTGGGGACACTCGTGCGGCCGAACCCTGGTCTGATCTCCACACACGAGTCCTGAACTCCAGGGTGACGAACCCCAGCGCAGGAAGGAAGCCTCGACCCTCCACTTTATCAAGCTGCACAAACAGAGGGTTTATCAAACTGCAGAGATTGCTGGGGCTCGCTGTGCTTCGCCTGCAACTGTGTGCAGGACTGCTCTGGTGGCTCTCAGTGCATGGGAACAGCACAGGACCCGACTGCAGCAGCCAGAGTTCAACACCAAACAACATCGTATCAGCCAAAATACATTGTTTCCAAAGAGAAATTAATTTTAAAAAGTGAGTATATACAGGGCAAAAAATTAACTTCTAGTTCTGTGTAAGTATTCTCAAAACCATTATTTCTAATTACCCAGTTTAGGACATCCTGCTTTAAAAAAAAGATACACTGATACTACAAAACGCAGTTTTAGCCCAGGGTTTTTATTTTTCCCCTGCTTTTTAGGAAAAACATAAGCCATGTCTGTCACTTGTTGAACCTGTTTTTTAGCATACTTGTTCTCATCTGTTGTTCCACAACCCGGAATAAAGGCAGAGACCTTTCTGAACAGAACAAATATCAAATATCTGAGTGGACAGAACGTGCCTCCTCTACAGCAAAGTCACTGTTCTGCAGAGGCTTCCTCAGCCTGACCAGAACAGAACACCAATAGGATTATTAGTCCCAAACAAAGAGCCACAAGCTTTTTACAACTCCAGTTTTAATAAATCCCAATAAACCCCGTAAGATTTCCCAAGGCAATTTGAGAATGACCTGCCCTGCAAGGTCTGCCCTTTCTACCTTTGAAGCTACGAGCTCAATTTTAAGACATCTGGTAGTACAGACTCCTCATGTTTGCTCTTCCCATATGGGCTGGGAGAAAGTTCTGGATGTTTTCATCATTATTCTGAAAGGACAATGAACTCTTGCTGCATTGTTTCCAACCCAAATAATTCTGAAACCCAAACGGGCATTCATGGGAAGATGCATTGTACAAATCTTCACGAGCACAAAGGATCGCATTCAATGGCTTGGCTGAGGCCATTGTGTTTCTCTCTTAAAAAAGATGTTTTGGACATTAAACACCACTATTAAACCCTTTTCCAGTTCAGTCATGACCCCGCACCCTGGTCAGACCTTTCCCCCTGCAAGGGGGATGCTGGTGAACAAACCTGCACCACCTGGGCCTTCCACACTCCCTGGAAACAGGAATAATTCTATGATCAGGAAAACTGTCAGTTTGTCAAATCAGAAAACAGGAGCTACAATCTTTAGCTATGAAAATCAGAGAAACATGGTCATTTCCAAGTGAGCATCCACAGCTGTCCCCACTCTGCACAGGTTTAACAGGAGCAAAACCCAAACCACTCTTTAACCTGCACTGATTGCGTGGAGATGCACAGTTTGATTACTTGACATTTTGTAAAACCTTAGGAAGCCCCAGGACAGGCAGTGTCAGGTGCTCCAAGGGCCACGGGGAACTCACAGCCTGGCCACGCTTCCAAGTGTCCGGAATTTGAAGTTTCACATCCCCAGCAGTATTTCAAGGCTTCAGATGTTGGGTTCGGGGCCTCAGCCTTAAATTATTTTTTTTCAAACTCTCTTAAAATGCGTTTAATCCTTTGTTTTCTTTCCGAGGAGAAAGGTTTCACATCTGGACTGTCAACCTGCATTCCACAGCATTAGCCTGGCAAACCAAAGCAGCTGAGCTGTAAATCTCCGAGAAGAGAACTTGTCATGGAAATCGAAACTCAGCATTAGCTGCGGGCCCAACTCAGCAAGAAAGCCAACAGAAAAAGCCAAAACAATGCAGGCAGCCCCAAGATAACTTTGGAAATGAATCCTGCTGTCTGAGAGAGCAAATCAACCTCATCTAACACCTCAGACTGAGGCAGCATCGCTTACCTGGGTTTGATCCCACCTAAGAGCCCACTGAGAGCAACTTGTAGAGTTGAATTTTGCACCATTTTCCACAGCCAGCACCCCGATTTCATGAGCAAACTGCAGTTTCCAAACGTGCCTTGTGAGAGCTGAGTGCTCCGTCCCTGTGAGCTCCAGCCCCTGTTCCCTCGGGCTCCCACTCTGCTGCTTACGAGCGTGGGGACACAAGCAAGGAGATGGAAAGTGACAAGCTGAGCTCCAAGGATTTAAATTCCTCCAGCCAGATTTCAAGAGAAATCCAAATGCCAGCACTGAAATATGCAAAACTGATTCAGCCACAAAAAGGGTGTAGAAGGGTAAAAATAATAAAAATAAAAAGTATCAAAATTGCCCCAGGACAACAGCATGTTACCAAGTGTCTCAGCTAAGGTCAGAAAAAAGTGGTAATGTAACTTTTTTTGATCATTGCAGCACATATTTGTTAGGTTTTTAGATTTAAAAGTTCGCTGCTAAAAAGAAATCCATTTCTGCCAACAATTTGTTTCCTTTAGAGGGAAAGCAGTTTTGGAAAAGGACAAACTTTGAGGTTAATTCAGCTCTGGAGCAACCTGGAAGAAAGGCCTGGCTGATGCACAGGAGGTACCGAGCACCAGTGGTGTGCCTGGTTCCCTCCTCTGTCAGCACTCACTTCCCAAATACCCAACAGCCCAACTCCATTATTTCTTATACTTTATACCAAAGCACTTTATTAAATCTCTCTTCCTCTCAAACACAATGCAGAGCTTTGTGTGCTGGGCTCTGAGGATTGTATTTTCTCTCAGCTCTGGTTCCCTGTGCCCCACTGCTCTAAGCCCACCAGGAACGAGTCCATCACTGCTCAACACCGGGGCTGAGTCCTCTTTTTCCAAAAACTGGACAAACACTCTTCACAACCAGCTCCATCCAGGCTGCCAGGAAATCCCCTCACCCTGTAAGAGCCGTACCTGTGACCCAGCCAGCCTGCTGACACACACAGTAACTAAACCCACACCGGGTCTCTCCTGGCTGCTTCCTCAATGAGCAAGAAAACACAGCAAGTTTTTCTCCAATGACTCAAGTGCTGTGGTATCTGTACCTGGATACCCAAAACACTGTGTGGGAGCACCTTGTTATCTCCCCACACTCTGCTATCAGCATCCTGAGCCACCTCAGCATCTTCCTCTGCTATTTCTGTGCTGTCACCCACCAGCTTTTCAAGCTTCGTGCTCCAAGTCCCCTTCATTCCCTTGGCCACAGGAGGATGATGCTGCACCTGTGGATGCTGAGGGCAGATCACAGCCCAGGTAGCCATCAGAGCAACCATCCCAGGCGTCTCCTCCCGGACTGACAGCACTGTCATAATTCGGAGCAAAGGAGCCCCCACCAAAACGGGCGCTGGTTTTCTGCCGGTTACTGGCTGAGGTAATGGCTCTGGGCTTTCACAGGGCACAGCACACTGCGTATAATGCAACCTTTTGAAGTCCGGCAAGGGGAAAAAAAATAAAGAGGGTTTTGTTGGGTTTGTGTGGGGTTTTTTACCCCCTTTCTTTTTTCTCTGAACGATGTGATACAAACCAGCTTGATACACAAATTAGAGGTGATCTCATCAGTCCATTAGGACTAAAGCAAGACCATCACTTGGGAGGGGATGTGCTGGCAGATACCACTGATTGGCCTGTGAGCAGCATTACTGTGGGGGTACAAATGCAGCCTTCATTACACAGGCAAGGCATGGCTCCCAGCTTTCAATCCAGCCCTGCAAACTGTTTGGCTGCATTGAAAAGTGGGATTTGGGAGCAGCGTCCCACACTCACCGCTCCCGTCGCTGGGCACGGACCGCGGCCAGCCCTGCCACCTCTGTGGAGAGAAGGAAATGACCTGCAGACATCACATGCCTCACTGATTCACACCAAACACATGCCTGGGACACGGTGTCAGTGCCTGAAAGCAGCGCAGGAAAGGCACTTGAAGATTCCCTAAGAATAGTAAAATGTGGTTTAGAGGCTTTCGCCTTTCATTTCTCATAAACTGGAACTGCATCACATCTTTCCACCAAGCTTCTTTGGATTTCTTTGTTGTCAAGCTAACAATGCTTGAAAGCGAAGAAAGTCTCATTTCTGAGATGTTTCTGTTTCCAATCGAGCAGCAGAACTATTTATTTTCCTAGCAGTGATGGAATTAAACAATTTGTCTTTGAAAACTCTATAAGCCTTCACCGTGACATCCTCCCATCTGCTTTTGAGATTAAGGTACTTTGATTTTTACCAGCTAAAGGTTTATGAACTGCTGCATAAACCCAATTACTCTCGTAGTAAATTATGTAAAGCTTACATGTTATTTTTTAAATTTTCCCCCATGGAGTACTCTGGAGATTCAGAACAGGAAAGGCTCACTGAGGCATTCTGAATTAAAAACGTGTAACAGGGAAAACCACAGAGCTTCCAGAAACTTGGAATAAAAAAGAAAAAAACCTCAACATCATTAAGTGAGGATGAGAGACACCCCAGGAGAGGCTTTTCAGGGGAGGACTGTTAAAAAACAAGGAAAAAAACCCTCTATTTCAGTGGGAGGGAGTTCTTTAAAAACAGATTAAGTTTCATCTGAGGTAGTATTTATTCCTCAGCCGCTCTCTGCCTCGCTTCCTGATTGAAACCAGGGATGGGAGAGATCCTGGTGTGCTCACTCTGGGTGTCAGCAGCAGAAAACACAGGGTGGACAGTTTGATTTGAAGGAGATTTAGAGGAGAGCTGCCCTTCGTGCTCGCTGTGTCTGAGCTGTGCCCACCGAGGGACAGAGCATCCCCAGGGCAGGCTGAGCCCTGATAACGTGTGGGGCCGGGGGAGCACGGGACAAGGACCGAGCCCACCACTGCTCCCCCAGACTGGGACTGAGCTAGGAGTAAAAACCACCAGTCCCAGGCAACAATCACAAAGCTGGCAGGAGCTGAGTGACCTTCTGCGCACCAGTTCTGGGACACTTGCACTGCCCACAGAAAGGGCAGGTGGCAACTCTGGGGCACAGAAATCAGCCCAAAATCCCACTGCAGTCACGGGGCTCTGGTGAGATACTGCAGGGCTTCCTTCTGACCCCGAGCCTCCCTGCAGCCACGGACATGGTGCTGCTCTGTGACAATGGGTCACTCGTAGGACTGATGCATCCGTGTCAGAACATCTTCCACACTTGTGCAGGACGCTGGGCATGCTTATCACACTTTTAATTCAGCCCCTGATGTCATGTTTCCTAGAGCAGTCCCCTCCTGCCAGAGCACCCCTGCTCTGCCTGTGCTCATGCCATCAGTGTTGTGTTTGCAGCAGCTCACAGCTCACACGAGAGCAGCTCCCAGCTCGGATCCCCAGCGAGTCCCTGCCACCCTGAGCAAAGAGCAGCCGGGCTCTGCAGGGCAGGGGGCTGTGCCAGCAGCACCCAGAGCTCCCCAGGCTGGGCACGGCCACCACCCACCCTCTTGCACCCACCAGTGCCCAGGACTGCTCTACCCTCAACACCTCAGAGCTGTTTTCACTTCAGGATCCCCTGCTAAAGCTCCCACCCCACATTCCCAGTATTCTCTCCCCTCTCCCGTAAGATTCCTCTCTCCTGGACTGTAGTTTGCTACAGGATAAACCAAGTGCTCAAAAGCATATTTTGCAACACTAAATTCAGATGAATTCAGAAGCATCTCTGTTACACAAGCACGGTGATCCTGGTGCCAAATGCCTCTCTCAGCTCCAGCATCCGCAGCGATCTCAACCCAGCCTCCTCTCAAATCCCAATTCGTTCCGGGAGGTCCTGCCCATGCCTCCCTTTTGTCTGCTCTGCTCACAGGGGTGTTCGAGGAAGCTTTAACAAATCACTGCCGTGGCAGTGTCAAGCTGTCAACATGACCACAAGCCCACTCTGCTTGTGAAAGGGCTGTGCTGTACAACAGGCTCTGCACCCAGGGCCCGCCCACGAGCTCCTCAGGAGCCCTAAACCCCGGCAATTCCTGGGCATAAAACCACTGATCAGCACTAAGTACTCAAAAAAACCTGATACAGGCTACAAGGAAGAAAGAACACTCCGAAGATTCCTGAAAAAGAAAATAAAAAGCTTTTGAGCTCGAACCACAGAGAGATTGGAGAACTGGAATGTCCACAAAGTTTGGTTTAGCTACTTAACAAAATGTTTGAAATAAGCTCTGTTTTACCTGGGAAGGGAATCCCACCTCGGGGAGCATTCAGCTGTTGGGGCTGAAGGAGTTTTACACAGAACCCAGCTCTGGTGTGATGCTGCTGGGAGCAGCCAGGCAGCGACAGCACCTCCAGAGCTCCTGCGGGGGCCAGGCAGGGACAGGGGGGAGCAGGACACATGGACACACTGCCCCAGCACCTCACACACCCGAAAAAACCAAAATCCTACAACCAAAGCAAGAGGAAACAGCAACTAAAAGTATTAGAGGTGGCAGACTAAGAGTGGACTCTCCCTCTTCTTTTATTTCCAGGGGTTTTTCCCTTTTGGAGAAGAACAGGAAAGTCACTCCCTTATGCAAGATGTTTTAATTCACATTTTCCTTCTGACATCTCCTTCACAGGCCCACCAAAACAACCCGGGGAGAAGGTCAGACACAGCCATACATTAAGCAGCAAGGAAAAACAAGGCACATCCCACGCTGAGGACACGCTAATGGCTCTTTGGAGTCAACACTTACCTAATTCACTTTTTAAGACTTTCAGTTGCAAATTTTTTATTCAGCTTTCACAGCACAAATAGCCACAAGAAAGCTACCCAAAGCCCCAACTCGCCTCGTCAGGATTATTTGATATGAAGGTCACTTCCTCCAGCCCCAAGCAAACGCCATCAAACCCTTTAAGAGACACAAGGAAAAAGGACAAGGAATACTTGTATCGATTTTAGGATGTGAGACACAGGTCAAACACTGAGTGCACAAAAATAATTCCTGCTTCTAGAGGAATATAAAAGCACCAAATACTCAGAAGTGCCCCGTGCTGGCATCTGTGGGGTGCAACAGTTAATTTATTAAGACAGATTAATGTACCCACAAACCCTCCAGCGTTAAGGCAATTCTGACCTCTCCAGATTGGCTGCCAAGGTGATATAGGTCCAAAAGAAATGACCCTGTTCTGCTGCGACAGAACAATAAATCGGCTTCCTCAAATACAGTGGTTAAAGAATCCAAGTTCCTGACCCTGAATGTTTCCCTAGTAGGATGCTGTGCTGTAGGGAACAATCAGGATGACATTTGCTGAAATGTGTGGGATTTATGATATAATAGGTTGCACATATGTGCCAAAAGAGAAAAAAAACCTCTTAAATCCAAGCAAATCAAGATTAATTAGCTATTAAAATAGCTAAGAGAACACAGTGCAGTACAGGTGGTACAACAAACCAGCTCCCTCTCCGTGCACAGCGGCTCCAGTTGTTTTTGGGGTCACACCGTCCGTGTATCTGCGAGCGCACTCGCACTGGGAAAAGCAAAAAGTGCTGCTCCTTTGTCAGCTCCTGCTCTCTGCAACTCTCCAGGTCTGCACTTTCATAAACAAACCTCACGCAGCCCTTTTGTAGGAAGCCCCCCCTAAGTGCACAGGAAAATCCCCTTTTGTCTGGCTTTGATCACCAGGACAGACTGAAAACGAACTCGGGCGTTCTGACCACGCTCCTCGTGCTGAGGCGAGGCCAGGCCGCTCACATCCACCTCCCCGCTCCATCACATCCCCTCCAACTCTCCCCCCCTTCCTCCAGCCCGGTGACTTTTCGTTTCCTTGCTGCTAATTGCAATTACAGGTGTCCCAAAGCCCACGGCCTGACAGATGCCTCATGCCTCAAATGGGACCGTGCCTGTCCAGCAGCACCACAAAGCAAACATTCCCCATCAGGAACCACAGCAGCCCGACTTCCCTGTCCCTTCCCACCGCCCCAGGAATGCCAACAAGTTGTTAATACCCTGCAATCTGCTCGGTTTCCCTCTTAATCCTGGTTTTAAGCACGGCTCTGCTGGCGGGAGATCCCATCAGTGCATCCACAACGCGGGACAGAGCCAATGTTATTGTGAGCCCGAGGAGGAGCAGCTCCAGTGCCAGGAGGAGCTCCTTCAGCACAGGGAGCCAGCCAGGGCTGCCCTAGCAGGGGGAACCACTGCAAAGGAGGCTCCCTGCAACAGCAAATCTCCTGCCGGGGCTCTGCCCAGCCAGGGGCAGCTCCCGCGCTGAGCCTGCCCTTCCCTCTCCGCAGGGAGGGGACTCAGGAACATCCCCCCCTCTCCTCCTGCACAGGTCTTCACCCCACACACCTTTACCTGGCTCTCCACATCCACGGGGACTGGGAACACCATGTGGGAAAAGACTTCTGGCAGCCATGGTCTCTGTGCACATTGACCCTGGAAAGCTGAGCCACATCCCTCCTTCCAGGTGAGGGATTCGCTCCTTCTTCCCTCCAAAATCCTTATTCTGCAACAGGGTAAACTACCGTGGGGTTTATTTTCAGACATTTTCAGCAGTTCTCAGGTGCCCAGCAGCCACGCAGTTAAACTCAAGCACATCTCCAGCACTGCCAGCAGCGCTGGGCATCCCTTGGTTTGCTGTGCACAGCCCAGCTGCAGCAGGCAACACAACTGAGACACTGACTTACCAACGCTGCACACACTTGGCATGGAACCCCCTTGTTACATTACCCCAGCCTGGGAAAACTTGGGTTATTGACAGACAAAATAATGAACGTGAAAATAATTATTGAGCACATGGACCTGGTGGAGAGGCAAGGACCAGCTCCACAGGGCCACGTGGGCACCGAAACACTGCAGCTTGGGCAAGAGGAAGTCCCTCCTCCCCAGGCTTTTGGAAGCCTCCTTTAATACTTAACTCTTCTCACTCAGCTGTTTCCAGGACATTTGAGCTGTTTGTTAAAGACTCAACATCCTCTGCCACTCATCTGGAGAGGGAAAAAGCTCCTTGATCCACTCCTGTAGCACCAGAGCTCCCTGAGCAAACTACGACTTGCCTTGCACATAAAAAGGGGCTGCTCAGCAGAAGCCTCCCATGTGAACACCCTGATCCCAGCTCAGAACATTGACAGACAGAATCAGCAGGGAAAAGCTTTGAACCCTCCCCAAAACTCACTTCTGTAAACGCTTCGCTGTTTAGGGAAAGATGAAAGGGATGCAGTCAAATCAAACGCCACTCCATCACACGAGTACTGGCAAAACACATTCCCAGCGCTTTGCATTTTCCAAAAATACAACCCAAAAGTGAGGGAAGATTCCTGCTGTCCCAGCGTGGCTGCTGCAGAGGCCGGGGGAGAGCAGAGATGGGGCAGTACCTTACCCTGGGATTACGGCCTCGTTACTCCGGCATTGACGGACGGATTAATTGGAGACAGCTGCAAGGAGAACTCTCCTAACGACATGATTCATTAGTTTTCATAGATAATTACATCTGCTCATGGCCTCACACTGAATCATTCATTTAGGGAATTTCTGGGGCATTAAATTTAAATGCAGTAATCAGATTTGTTAATCCGTGGGACAAGGCAAACCAAACACAATTTTATTCAGGGGATTGTTTATACTTTCAACATTGACATGAATGCAGCAGCAGGAAAAAATTAGCAGCATAATGTATGCCCACGAAGGTTAGAAATTATTAATGGTAATCTCCCTCACTCCCTCAGTGCTGGTGACCAGACTGGGCAGATTTTTTTTGGGCTGCCTGGACTGCAGGTTCCTTCCCTGGATGCATCTTTGTGCCTTCCACAACCCAGTGGCCCTCTCAGAATACACAGAGATTTTTTGATAATAAGATCTTTTGATAGAATGAAAGAATGAAAATAATTGATACTTGGTTTTGCCACTCTCTAGAGTCAAAATACAGCTGGTTTCTCATTGTTGGTGTATTATACATTAAATAATCATTTTCAAACACGGTTTAGCTGGTTTTATTACTCTGAAATAGCAGCACATACGCACTGATAGAAACCCCAGGAAAACCTGCAGATCCAGGCCAGTTCCCTCCATATCAAGTCACAAACCTTTTACTGAACTGAACTCTACCTAAAAAACTGATAATTTTTTGCCCATTTTTCCTGGAAACTCCTTCGGAATTTCTCATTTCTCAGTTAAAAAAGTAATTTTCTCATCTGTACTATTTATGGTCAATTCATTCCCATTTTTTCTTGAACCAATATCCTTCTTCAGCTTCAGTAGTTTTTTCCCTCCCCAATATTTTACTGCCAAAACATGAACAGAAAGCAAACCATTATCTCCAGCCCATCCCCAGCTGGCCAGACTGCACAGCCCAGACACCAGAGTCCTCTCTGTGCTTTCCCACTGACCTCCACAGCCCTCACTACTTCTCTGGACCTTCTTCCCCATCAATGTACTCTTCTGAAACAAGAAGCAGAAAGTTCAGAGTATTTTTCACAGAGCTGTGTCCAGGTGCAGTGACCTGTCCTGGCCCCAGGCACAATTGTCACCTGCTCCACCTCCCCACCAAAGCAGCAGAGACCTGGTCAGGTTTAGGACGAGCTCAGGACGTGGTCACTCAGTTGCTGCAGCTCAGTGGATCAAAAGCAAACTCAGGGCTTCATCCTCACATTTCAGGACCTCCACCCTCATCTCACCATGACCTGAACCACGCTGAAGAAAATATGAAGGATCTGGCAAGAGGAATCCCGTGGCACATCAAAGATCCCACGGCTTTCAGCAAACCAGCTTTCAGAGAAGAGCAGCTCAGGTTCACCAGCACCACCACAGGGGAAATACCTTTTGGGGGGCCTGGAAACAAAGGGCAAGGTAGAGAACCCTGCCCAGAACCACACAGTGAGCCCCTGGGCAAGCCAGGAATGCGACCACCAGACCACAACTACTCGATGGCAGCCACAACAGAGCTGCTCCTGGGTGTACAGGAGAGAGCACCTTTGATACCACAGCTTGGATGCCTCTGAATTCACATGCTACTGCTGAGAACCTGACATTAATGTGCAACTTGAGACCTCCTCCTCTGGTGAAGCTGCACCTACGCAGTCGTATTTATTCTTGCTGAGGTTTGGGGGACGGGGGATTGCTCCATGGAAGCTGGAACAAATTAATATTGCCCTGAGAATTATTATTTTAAGAGAAGGAAGCAGCAGAAGCACAAAGGTAAGCCAACAGCTTCTATTTTCTTTTAGTGAAGTGTCTGACAACACACAGTATATTTTCTCAGGATCCATCCCAGACGCCACACAGCGACAGGCTCCTCGTGAGGCTCCTACTGGAAAGCATCCCAGGCCCTGCAGTCACATCCCCGTTCCTGCCATCCCTCCAAGCCCAGCGCCCCTGTCACAGCCGTGGCTCCCAGAGAGACCCTTCCCAAGGAACGGCATCCGAGCCCAGCCTCGCCTCTCCGACACACGCTGCTCCTCTCTGCCGACAGCAGCACCACTTGTTTGTGTAACTGGAGAAGTGTCAAGCCCTCTCCTGCCGTGATTTAAGCTCTGCCAGCGTTAGAAGGAAAACAAAGAACAAAGATGCTGAGATATCCATCATCCCACCAGCGCCCACGGGGAGCAGCCGGAGGAATGCAGCGCGCCGGGATCCGCCGGCCGCGCTTCCAGGGCAGCCTCCCCTTCCTGCGCACCCCGAGAGCGCCCGGTGGGGAATTCACCTCCTGCAGCCCCCCGAGGAGCTGCCCGGTGGGGAATTCACCTCCTGCAGCCCCGGGAGGAGCTGCCCGGTAGGGAATTCACCTCCTGCAGCCCCCCGAGGAGCTGCCCGGTGGGGAATTCACCTCCTGCAGCCCCGGGAGGAGCTGCCCCACCTGCAGGAACCAGGGGCTGCTGCCCTGACCACTGCAGGCTCCTGGAGCCCACACGGGCAGAGCCCTGCCTGTGTTACTCCTGCAAGGAATCCAGCGGCTGAAAACAGCAAACCCAAGAGCCAGAGCTGCTTGCTCAGAGGGGTTTTGGTCACTAAATGCAGAAGCCCACAGAAGATGTTTTTCTCTTGTCCTCCAAGAGAAATGGAGAGGATGCACATGTGTTTTATTAATGCCAGCGACTACACGAGTGCCGGGAAAGGAACTCATTTCCAGGGGAAATTAAAATACCAACTTCCCTCTCATTTACTGAGAAAAGTGAGCACAGGTGGGGAGACAACTAAAATAAATCAGAGAAATGAAATGGAAGTGGGGCAGCAAGCACAGTGAGGAGCAAACTGGTCAAACACTGTCCTTGGAAACCTCAGCACAGGAACAGCTTCAGGACAGCTTCTCCGAGGAAACTCGGGCACAGCCCCCAGGAGTGTTCCTGCCTGAAAGGGGCAGGAGGAACTGTGAATGGCACGGTCAATGGCTCTTCCTCCCCATCAGCAGAAGCAGCTCGAGCTGAGCAGCTCAAAAGAGAGGAAGTGCATGCAGAACTTTAGTCCTTCCCTTATTTACCTCACTGCATTCTCACGCTGGAGAAGAGCTCATCAGTGACTGTCAGAACTTCAGGAGAAACCCAAACACTCAGGGCTGTTTGCAGGAGCAGGAGAACCAACTGAGCAGAGCCACAGCACCAGGGACAGACACGGATGCCAGAGCGACGCCAAACCCTGGGCTCAGCACCTTGCAAACCACACCTGAGGGGCACCAGGGCATCTCCCTGCTGGGATGGAGAAACAGACCCAGGAGCCAGGTGCCCTCTGCCAGGGGACCAGAGGGGAGAGACTCTCCATCACCGAGGAGCTGGGTGTGCTCCACCTGCCGAGGCTTCCCTGGCGCGCAGCGCTGCGGCTGGGCAGGAACACTTCCACCTCCTCCTCCTCCCCGCAGGCAGCACTACCTTTCTTTCCAACAGTTGGGCAATTGTCTGAAGGAGAAGTCTAAGAGGGGAAAAACACATTCCTCTGAAACAGCATCACTGCCAGGCACAGGACTGCAGGATCATCCAACCTTACTGCTGACCCCATGCTTTAAAAGCACCTTGAAAACAAAATATAGCCATTATTCCAGGCAGTATTAAAAGCAAGCAGAAAAGCAGTGCCTTCTTTTCACAAAGGACAAAATGTACCTTTGGATTTCTAACTCTCCTTCTTCAGTGTTTTGGTTTTTTTTCTTTCCTGTGCTTCTCTCCCACGTGGAAGGGATGAAGAAATGCTGGGGAGGGTGGTGGTTCGGGACAGTTTAAGTGTGCATGAACCGGCTGTTCACTCCCAGCACAGCACTTGTGCTCCAGAGGGATCACCCCAAGCCCGTGACACGGCTCCTTCCTCCAGCAGACCTTCACGAATTCCAGCTGGAGACTCCTTTTTCTTCCCCCAGGGCCAAAGGGAAACTCACTGATATTTTTCATGTTTAGGATGTGGGGAAGGACATGCAGGAACACTGAAACATACTAAATTGCTGAATTTCTCTTCCCCCACTCCTCCTCCCTCTTTTTTTCCAGAAGGAGGGAGTCTTCCAACCCCAAAAACAGACCAGAAGAGCAGAGTGCACGGGAACAGCACCAAATCCATGGACTCCTCTGAGCCCCTGGGCACCACCCAGGAGTCACCACACGCTCACAGCAGCCACCACCAGCTCAACTCCCAACCCCCTCAGCTGGTGTTAAAACCATTTTTGGTTAGGGGGAACAGGAGGAAGAGCATCCTGTGCAGGAGGAGCACACACCCAGTGGCCCCTGCAGCACTGGGGGCAGCTCTGGCTGTGTCAGCAGCTCATCAGTTTGCGGCTTCGGGCAGAAAGAGCTGCTGCCAGCAATGACACATTTTACCCAAGATCTCCCAAACAAAGTTAAATTTGGAGAATTCAGTGTTTATCACCATCCCTTTGATCCAGAAACACCAGAGAATGTGATGGGAGCTTCAGTGGAGCAGCCACGGACAGCCCAAGTTACCAAGGACAGCTGGGCAGGACCAGAACTGTGCAGTGTCTGTGGCTGATTTTCACACAATAACTGTTAGTGAGAGCTTTTGGAGAGCTTCCCCCCTTTCAAAAACCAAACCTCTCACTGAAGCCAGCAGTGCCAGTCAGTTTATGAAATGTTTTTATCCCAAACCGAAGGATGGGGGTTTGGCTGTGTTTGTGTTTGGCAATGTCTGTACATTTGGATGATTTAGGCAGACAAGATCTGCTGCTTTTAATGCCCAGCTGCTCTACTTAATCCCTGTTAAAACTGGTTTTCCCCTTCAAATTTCTTCAAACACTACTGGGAGGCTTGTTTAAAATACATCTCTTATAAAGGCTCCTGGCAACTCTGAAATGGGAGTTTTCCTTAATCTTCCTGCTAACTTCAGGGGATAAACTGTTCAGCTGTCACCACGTCACAGTGTGGGTGATGTTCCTGAGCTGCAGGAGAAGCCAGGCCACAGAAACCCCCAGGTCCCACTGCACTGCCCTCTGCCTTCCCTCCAGCAAGGTCTCCTGATGAGCTCTGACAGAGCAGGAGTCCCCAGGTCCTGCAGAGGGGCCGAGCACCTTCCAGCAAACACTGATTGAGATCTCCTAATTAAGGTCCTCTTAACCAGGAGGGTGATGGTACCAAGTGCCCACCAGGGCCTGGACAGCAGGAAAAGTTCCTGGGCATTCTGTGCATGGGACTGGATTTGCCTTCCCAGGGAGATGATCCCTGGAGGTGTCTGACAGGGTCAGGCCACTTCTGCACCTGCAGACAGGAATGTTGCTCCTCCTTCAACTCAGCTGCACATCAAATACAGATTATGGTAAAAAAAATAAATATAACCAACTCTAATAAACATCAAACAGGGAAAACTCCACACATATCAGAAATGATATTAATTTGGCTTGGTATTTCACAAATTGAAAGCCTGAAGCAGAGCAAGCCTGGCACATGCTCTGTTTAAAAGGTTCCCCAGCCCCTGTATCAGTGGGTTTCTTCTCCATTATTCACAGAAATCTGAAAGTTTCTCTTTCAGCAGGAACTGAGGAACAATTCTGACCTTCAGAATAAAACCATGTAGAGACCCAGCTGTTCAGGGTAGTTTGCCATCACACTTGCACTGTGAATACTCAACAGAAAGCAGGGAGAAATCTGCCTTATGATTACAACAAAGCTCTAAGATTTCTTTTAAATCAGCTGTGACTGTTGTATTTTTGATTTATGTTTGCTCCTGAGGGATGCAGCCTCCCCTCACTCAATAAAACCTCCTGCCATTCCCTTCCAACACGAACTCCAGTTGGACACAGAGCTGGATCGGAAGCACAGGGCAGCTTTGGGGGTTGCTCCCATTTCAGAGAGCTCCCTCACGCAAGGAAGTGAAACAGAAACCTCTCCAGCATCTCCCTGCACGGGGGGGACAGCTCAGGGTGTTCTGCCCTGCACACTGACACGGGTCAGTGCAGAGCTGGGTTAAACCCCTGCTGGCCTTCCCCCAGCACCTGCCCAGAGATAAAATCTGTTCCGAGTGCCCAGGGAGCAACAAACACCAACCCCTGGGGGTGAAGGCTGGCCCTGGAACAGAAGGGAGGAATACACTGATTCTACACTCAAACCCTCAGCCCTTCCCTCCCTAACGTCCTGTGGTCTCCAGCTATGAAAGTCATTTTCCTTCCATTGAGAACACACCACCCACATCAGCCATGAGCAGAACTGTTGCAGCTCCTGTTGTAGCCAAGCATCAAACGGGGCTTTTCCCTAAGCAGTGAAGTCACAACAGCTTAGCCAGTGCAAAGAACCACAGTGCAGCTCCACAGGCTCCAATTCCAGCCCGAGCACCACCATGGTTACCTGTGACCAGTGACAGGGAACAGCTGGAAAACCCAGCACTGACCCCAGCTGCCACCAGTACCAGAAAATCCCAATCCAGCCCCAAAACTCAGAACTCTGATAATTAGCACATGCATGTGTGCCATGCTGGAGTCTCCTCTGCCCCCAGGCTGGTGCCCTGACACAGCTTGGTCCTAACAATCATTTCCAAGTGAAAATACCTTTTTACACGGAGTACACATAAAGCAGCCCATGTCCTAAGCTCAAGCAGAAGGAAGCTTTCCTCCCAGCTTATCTGATTTTCTATTCATTCCAAATACCACGTTTTGGAAGGCCACTTCAGAGTTCAGTTCACACTGCTGGTTTTCCTTGGCAAGACCCCACGTTATCTGCAAGCACTGGCTGAGAACCCAACACAGCAATGTGATACCCACATCCCGCTGCACAGCATCGGGGTAACACAGGGATGTGGGGAACGGGGACACTCCAAAATAAGGGCAGGTGACAGAGTTACTGCCATAGATCCCAGTGGGATGCAGGAGTTTGAGGCAGGGAACACCAAAATTCAGGGATGCCCTCCCTGGGGCAGTGTTCCTGCCTGGAATGATCCCTCCCTGTCCCACACTGAACGCCCCAGTGCCAATGGGCACCTCCTGCTTTCCCTCCCCTGCTCCACCCTGTCCCAGCCTCCACACCCAGGGGCAAGGAAAGGTCCTGCTCAGCCCTGCAGGCCCAAGCACAGCTTGCTCAGGGAAATATCATCTGAAGAAGACGAAGCAGACAAATGAACAGGTCTCTGCTGGAGCATCCCCCAGGAGATTTCCGAGCTCAGCCAAGTCATGATGGATTTCTCCTCAAGCCAAGGACCCTCCCACATCAGTCCCCTCCACCACCACCTGTCTGTGCTGCAGCAGAGATAACACACCTCGGCAACACAAAAACAATTTAAAGAGTTTCAACACAGTGAAATAAATCATTTCTAAGTTTCTTGCCCAAATCACCGTGTTTCCCACCACAATTCCCTCACACAAAGTGACACACATGGCAAACATGACAAACAACCAGTAAGAACCAAAAATCTTCCCTTTACACCCAAAAGTTCTTCTTTGCCCCGCAAAGAAGGAGGAGCTGGATCCTGATCCCTCTTCCCAGTGCTGTGCAGGGCACCACAACCCCAGTGCTGACACAGATCTGGGGCTCTGTCACTGGGACTGGGCTGTCTCGGGGTGCTGCTCTCTCTAGATTCCTACAACCACAAAGCTCAGGGTTATACAGAACAAACATCTGGGCAGTTTATACCAAATGTTGTCTTATTTTTTTTGTATGATTTGCCCAAACCAGACCAAACCCAGCCTTCTGAAATCCTGGCAGGACTGGAAACCAATATTCCTTCCAGCACTTGTGCTCACACCTGGAGGAGCAGGTTCAGCTGAGCAGCCGTGGGGAGCCCTGGAGTCCCTGGTGCCCAGCCCAGGGAATCCTGCTCCAAACTGGGAGCCCTGAGGTCCCTGGTGCCCAGCCCAGCCCAGGGAATCCTGCTCCAAACTGGGAACTGTGGCCTCGCTGTCTCAGAGCCAAATCCATCACTTTTTATCACAAAGGTATCGCCTGAATTCCTGCCCCGAGCCTGGAAAAAGGCTGTCAGGCCCAGATGTTTCAGACTAAAGACTGGCCCCAAACCAGCATTTTTCAGCAAACTTGGTCCTGTAAGAGAATTTCCAACAAAACGCTGAGATCAAACACCCCTGGAGCTGTTTCAGCACGATGTGATCCACGCAGCCAAAAGCCAGATTTGATTGTGCCCCTGCACTCTGATGCCAGACACTTCGTGTTACGGGACCTTTTGTACCTCGTGTGATTTATTCCCTCCCTGCTCAAGCGTTTCTTGTAAAACTGCTGGGAGAAAGGAAAGTGGAATTTTGTCTGCTTCCACATCCAAGACTTGCACTACTGTTGTGCTGGAGAATTATTCCAGCTATTGATGTCTGGAAACAGCAGTTCCCTGGGAACAACAAGTACATCCCACTCGCTCCCCGAGCTCCCTGGGATCACAGGAAAGGGATGGAGTCAGGCAGCAGGGCAGGATATTTTCCACAACACATGGCATGAACAGGGTAATACCCACATCAACTTAGCGGGTTTGGGATGCAGAGGGATGGAACACGTTTAATACGTCAGCAATTCAAACAAAAAGGTAACAATCAAGCTTGCAAGGAAGTTACTTTAATTTATAATAATAGTTATAGCAGAATGATCTGATCAGTTTTTAAGTGATATCAGGATGCACCAAGATACCAACTTCACCACTTTAAAAGAATGCCATGTTTGTGTCACATTAATTACATTTCTGACTGAAACACAGCTTTGAGGAAGCAACTGCTCCCAGCTTTCCCTCTGCCTCCATCAGGCTGCCATGACCCTGGCATTAAACAAAAGGTCTGACACAGGACGGGCCAAACCCCTCTGTGAAATATCAGCTCCCCCAAACACTGTGGGCACAACCTGGCACTTCAGCTTTCTTTAAACTGAACACTTAAAAATTACGTGACAAATCCACCCCCAGTGCTCACCTATGAACTGGTTCTGTTGCCTCAGCCCAAGTCCAACCTCTTGGGAGCAACAAATTGGAGTTGTGAGTTGTGCTGGACACCAGCCTGATGTGGAACAACTCCACACCAGGGATTCTGGGCACGGAAAGCCACCATCTGCAGAGGACTGGCCACAAGAATCAGAGAAGCAATATATTGTGCTCAGTGTGCAGGAGAGCAGGAGAGGTGGGAGGAGAGATGAGCTGGACACGCTCTTGGAGGTAATGGGAAAACCAGGAGAATGTGCTGGAGAGCCCCGAGCAGCCAGCCCGGGCTGAGTAAGCCCAGTTCAAAGCACTCCTCAGATTCCAGCAATACCTCATGAGCCCTACGTGCCCAGAAACGTGGTTTTCTTCTTCTCTCCTGCGCCGTAACCGTGCAGCTTCCAGCCCTACAGGTTTTCTGGGAAATCTATTAAAAGCCCATTAAGTGCCCACCAGCCCCGACCAAAATCACCATGACGCAGGAGGATCTGGTTCCCACCAAGCATGACTCCCTTCAAAGCCTGGGCATCCCCTCCTCTCCAGCAGTGCCTGGGCAAGCAGCTTCCCCAGGGACGTGGGACCGAGCAGCCACCGCCTCCTTCCCCCCATAAAACCTCAAAAAGCCCTCTGAGAAGGGGAAGGCACAGAGGAAGCACTGAAGTCAGAGTCTTTAATGTACACACTGAAGTAGAAACCCTCGAGCTGTATTTCACTGCCACAAATAGCAAATATTTAAAAATAAAACATTATTTTTAGCCTGAGTGGCGCTTAAGGATTCGAGAATAAACCATTGCCCAGAGACAGGGAAATGTCATCGTGTGAAAACGCTGAGGCAGCCGTGTCCTGCTCAGTGAACACCAGCTCAGGGCAGAGAGGAAGCATTTGGGATGCTGTCTCAAACCTTAAAACCTGCCCTGATTCAGCCAAAAACCAGAGGAGAACGAGTAAGGTAGAACACCTTGGTGTATCTACGAGGGTAAAATAAATAAAATGACACAGAAACTGGCATAACATTTTCCTAGATCCTCTAGCAAAGGCTGTTCTGCACAGGGCAATTCATCCCCTGCCTTTCTTTTCCACAAGCAGCGACTGTAAGGTCAGGATATAGAATTCCAGTGGCTCCCAGACAGGTGGGGATCTACCAAAGAGGGGCTGTAAAGGAGAACAGACTGGGTTTGTCCCTTCCTGCTCCTTTACGACGCATGACAGACATCCTAAGAAAGCAGGAAAGCAGGCTGGCAAAATAAATCCCCTCTCCATGGTCTCCATTTGAGATTTTCTTGAACGGAGGAAAAGCTAAATTAACATGGAAAAAAATCATCAGCGTTTTGAAATATCTACAATTACAGTTAGGTTTTGTTTTCTTTTTAAACAGTTTAAATCAAATGCCTGAAGAAGCAGATGGGAAACTCTCATGTGCTAGAAGTTGAGGCTTATGTGCCTACCAGAGCCTCTCCATTAGGAAACTAAAGACAAGGCTTAACAAAGAAGATGTTTAAGATCATAATTCTTATCAAAAAAAATCCTGAAAGGCTTAAAAAAGTTGGGAACTCATTCCTCCAGCAGTTGTGGTCCCCGCGCAGACAGATGGAGGGAGACAGCTTCCCCCTCCCCAGCGCGGGGTGGGTGAGGTAGGGATTGACTAACTGTGGAAAAATCCACATAATTGAGAAGACAAATGTTGAGCAGTTATTTTACGGCTCGAACTATTGAAGGAAAAAGGCTGCCCGTGCCAAGGGGCCAGGCAGGCTCATTGTGTGTGCGAGCAGCCCTGGGCAGCAGCGGCGCTTTCATCCCCGGCCAGGTGCGGCCTCGGGCCGAGAGTGCTGCAAAGAGCAGCAGAGGAGCAGCAGCACCTCCTCTGCCCCAGAGAGCAGCAAACCCCTCACGCAGCTCGGGAGTGAGACCCACTGCTGAGGCCATTTGCTGCTTCCCATGAGAAGCCCTATTTTCAGTCGCTTAAAATGATGAAAAGCTGTAACAGCTCGGGCTCGAGATTCCCAGCTCGGAGCCTGCTTCCAGATGAATTTTCAAAAATAAAATAAAAGTTTCAGCCAAAATATCCGAGCCATTCCAGAACAATGCTGTTTCTGCCGTGCTAAGACTCTGCAGTGGCCTCGGGAGCTGCAGTACCCCAATGTTTTCAGTGACACACACAGAAGATAGAGGGGGATGGAAAAGGACCCAGGAGGGGAACTGGTTGAGCAAGAATGCTGGAATATGGATGGGTGGTTTCAAAAGTGAGGATTAGACACATTCAGAAGGGGAGATTAAAGATCAAATCAATAAAAGCAGCAGAATGAGAAGTCTGAAGGAAGCCAAGTCATAGAAGAGAGAGAAAAGAGCGAGCTGAGGAAGGTCACAACAGAAAATAAGAACTTGTCTGCTCCATCTCCTGCTCTAACTCAGCTGAAGCCATCTGGAATGGTTCATGCTCCTAAAGGTGTCCCACAACGAGGGCTTCCCAACCTCCTGACACAGGCTTTGTCACTCCTGGTAGAAGGATTTCCTGCTCCTCTCGACCTCAAACTCAATCCTATCACCAACAGCCTCCCTCCCCTCTTGAAGCAGCTTCGCTTCATTCCTCAAGAGCCTTGTGTTCCCATCTCACCTTCTGCCCTTCAAGCTCCGCTACCCCTTCCCTGGGGGTCCCACCTCAGTGCTGTCCATCTCCAGACAGACCCAGGCAGCCCAGCTCAAGCCATGTTCAATCCCAACCACGAACAGCCAGTCCCTAAGAACATTTACCCAGCCCCTGACACACCCTGGGAACGGAAATCATTTGTGCCCATGCTGCCACAGCCTTACAAGGACACCGCATGCAACAGCACCAAAGCTGTCCTGAAGTTCAAATGACACCTAATTCTCTTCATAAGGCTCTTCCAGGAAAAAACCAAATTCATTTGGCTCTTATAAGGACAGAGCTGTCGTCTCCCCAGTGCTTACAAGGAGTTTGTTCTGCTGCCCCAGTCTGACCACTGGAAACCCATCCCAGCAGAGCCTGACAGGGAGCACAGGGATGGAAACCCATCCCAGGAGATCCTGACAGGGAGCACAGGGATGGAAACCCATCCCAGCAGAGCCTGACAGGGAGCACAGGGATGGAAACCCATCCCAGCAGAGCCCAACAGGCAGCACAGGGATGGAAACCCATCCCAGGAGATCCTGACAGGGAGCACAGGGATGGAAACCCATCCCAGCAGAGCCTGACAGGGAGCACAGGGATGGAAACCCATCCCAGCAGAGCCCAACAGGCAGCACAGGGATGATTTCTCCTTGTTCTTGCCTGTGCTGTCAGCAGCCCTCCGTGAGGCCACGGGCAGGACACCTCACACCTCCCTCATGCTGCTCCAATCATCCAACACTGCTGAAATTACCCTGAGCCTGAGCTCCAGAGCTCCCTGTGCAGGTTCCCATCTGGCTGCTGAGCCAGGCCTGGAGACAGATCCATCCTGCAGTGGCTTCCCTGCTCTTTCCACATTTGTTTTAGGAATACCAGGAAATTTCACAGATAAATAAACACTGGAAACACTGAAGCAGCAAAGTCTTGTGCTTAAAAGGTTAGGAAACATTAAAAATACTATTTTGTGTAGATAGCTTTCTCAAAGCAATGCAAACTCAGCGTAACCTTGGTTTCCATCACCCAGCAGGCAGCACAGGCAGGGTGACTTCCTTGACAGATACCAAATAATTTGTTTTATCCTCATCACCCAGCACAAGGCTGCATTCCTCATGGCCTGCACATGACTCCAGCTCTGCTCTGAAGAGTTAAAGCTCCCTCCCAGACCTTCCCACGATGGCCCTCCAGCTCTGAGTGTATTTTGATTTTGACAGCTTCCTTGGGAGATGAAACACTGTTATTCCAACTCAGAGGGAAAATAGGAAAACTAATAGTGCAGGTTTATTTTGGATGTTTAAGAGAGCTTGAACCTCTCTCTTTTTTAAAACCACACGCAAACCAAACCTTATCTACCTTTCCAAGCAACAATACTGAATATATTCTGATGTATTTCAGGGACACGGTTTCGTGGTGGACTTGGCAGTGCCAGGTTCACAGCTGGACTCGGCGATGTTAAAGGTCTTTCACAACGAAATGATTCTGCATTCCCCAGGCCCTCCTGGGGGATGGACCAGATGATGCTCATAGGTCCCTTCCCAGCCCAACCACCCCGTGATTCCCTGCACCCAGAGCTCAGCCTGCACCAGCTCCTGCCGAGTGCCAGCGCTCCGGAGCAGAGCCTGGGATGGCCAGCCGGGCACACAGAGGGCACCACTCCTGGAAAAGCTGGGCTGGGCTGGGCTAACCACCCTCACACCGAGCTCCTGGGCAGCAGCACAGACGGCTTTAGGCTCTAAGGCAACATTTACCTGCTGCTGCTGCCACAAACCCCTCTCACAACCCTCGCCTCGCTCTCTAAAGCTTTTCCCACACCTGGAAGGAATGAGGCAGGGACCTTGCAAATGGTTTTTGTCACCACACAGGCACAGTTCAACCCCAGAAGAGATCGAGTCTTATGCACAAAACAAGGCAAGACCTGCAGAAAACAGTGTGCAAGTGTTTTAGGACTAGAAATACAGGCAAGAAACGCAGTGTAACCTCAGGTTTGCCATTTCCCAGCTTCTCAGTGTTCACATCCAGCCTAAGTATTGCACTATTTAGACCACTCAAGACAAAAAGCAAAGTTAATTTTTCCCCCAGGAAGGGTTAAATCCACTTAAACAATGTGCAATAAAGACAGAGCAGTGCCCCAGTAACACTGAAGTTGTTTCTATTCCATACAATAAGCTCGGGAAGCAAAATTAAAATCTATCTGCATGGTCCAAGGTCACCCAGGCTAGAGGTGGTTATTTTAAATCTGAGTATTAGAAACATATGCTTCTCTATGGAGGTTTCTAGCAAACCTGAACCTGCTGGTGCTCAGCCTTTCCCAGGGAATGCTGAACACCTCCAGAGCCCACCAAGCAGGACTGGAGCCATCTCCAAGGGGGTCACAGCGGGCAGGGCTGTAACTCCATAGGATGAGAACAGATATTGTTTAGACAGGATGATGAACATTGCTAAAAATTTAATCTTTAATCATTTCTGATTTACAAACTAATCCTAACAATGATGCAATGTGCCCACAGCCCCATTGGTCTGAGGCTCATAACTCAAGCACAGCCCATACACAGTGCTAATTAGTTTGTATTACAGCAGAAATGCTCTTAATAAACAGAAATGTGAAACGACTTTTGGATTGGGCAATAGCCATGTAAATAATCTTTAGGAGGAGCCCTTTACTGCCCATATCCTGACTGGGCTGGCTGCACCAGGAGCTTGGGGCTGAGCACTGCCCTGGGAGAGGGGAATCACATCCCTGGTGCTGTTTCCAATGTCTCTGCATCACCAGAACATTTTCACTCCCTTCACTGATGATACCAGAGCGATTCTCCAGGTGTGTACAGAGCAGCAGCTGGAGCAGGGCTGCAGTCCCGAGCATTTCGATGGCAGAGGGTCGGGGTAACAAAATTCTCACACAGCAGGCTGAGCTGAGTCCCCCCTGGAGCATTTTGTGCCACCCACGGTGACCAGAGGTGACACTGCAACCTTGGCTTGCAAAGCTATTGTAAACAAAAACATAATGCTACAATTCCTGGTTGGTTTTGACAAGAAATTCGAAATGTTACATAACCATACAATTAAAGGATTATTATGAGAGATAGTTTACTTAAAATGATCCATTCTGGTTAAGAGCATCCTGACTGGGTACAGCATTCCCCTAACCAGGAAAAGAACATAAACAGAGTCTGATTTTGCAGCTTTTCTATTTGTGAACTTATTTCTGCTCTGCTATAAACTCTAGAGGAGCCGGAAGCAAAAGAATCCATCCTCAATGGAGCAAAGCAAACGGACACTGACAGGGTGAAAATGCCAAACAGGGCAAGTTTTGCAAGCTCCCAATATTTACCATCCATCCCAGAGTACTCCATTCTCATGCAAGCATGTCACAATGAGAAAACAACATCTCTATAAGGGTAAAACAAACAGCATTCACAATTTCTGAAAGCATTCTTCCACAATTATTGCACTAGATTAGATTGCCTCATCACCAGGGCCAGAGGCCATTTACACTATTTTCTTTCTGTTTTTTTTTTAATGGAACAGATGAAAGGATTACAGAAAGTTTTCTGGGGCCAAATTTGGAGCTAATGATGGGAAAATTCTTTTGCTAATCCCCACTGCTAGCAGACTCCTGAGGCTGGAAAAAAACAATGTCTCCTGGTACCCTGCTTCTGTTTTGCTCATCGGTGCAAAATGCCCCGCTCAGGAGGTTTGCAAAGGCCCATCAGCTTTAAGCAGAGCCACAAAATCTGCAGGACAGGGCTACAGTGAAAAGCTGAGTGAAGAACCACGTGAGACTCCCACGAAAACCTGGATGCTGCGCAATGGAAGGCAAGGATGGGACTCAGCCAGGCAGCAGCACCTCCCTCCCAGCTGCAGCCCGGGGGGAATGGGCTTTTCCAGGAGATTCCGTGCCAGAGGGATCCCACCTGAGCCGTCCCTGAGGATTCTTGGAGAGATGGGTGGGAGGATGAGGAGCTAGGCCAGGCTGGTGTCAGCACCTGCCCAGGGACAGGGACCGACCCTTCCGCGGGCACCGCTCCCCCCAATGCCCCGCGGACAGAGCCCCAGCACTGCTCCTCTCCTGCCCCGACACCACCGGGGCACCTCCCTCCCAGAGGCAAAGTTTAACCCTTCTGCAGTCACTTAACAAACACAAAGGATTCACAGGAACCAGCTCTGGGCCAGCAGTAAACTTTGCATAATTAATCCCTCGGTCCTGCTGCATCTGCAAATGCACAGCTACACCAACTGGCACTCAGGGGAAAATGCCTCTGGCCACCCCGGAGAGCTGGGAAGTGCAAACATCTCCAGACAGCCGGAGCTGCCTTGGAATGGGAAAAGCAGACCCGAGGAACAAGTCTGGGAAATCAGTACCCAACTCCCTAAAGCCTGATTCGTTAATGCACATTATCAGCTGCTTCTGAATTGAGCCACATTTTATTTTAACACCAGGACAAGCCCCAGGCACCTCCTGAGCTGCAGAAGGTGGGAACATCCCCAGCAGGTCAGGGAAGTGGAAGTCAAGCTTCCCCCAGAAAGGGGAGGTTTGATGGAAAATCTGACTCGAGGAAAAAGAAATGTTGAAGCAGCACTTAATGAAGATGAACTTCCCCTGCCTCCCCACAACACAGACGATGCCATTATCACTCAGCACTAGGAAGGAAAGGGATTCCAGGGAAGGGGAAATTGCAGGGCAGTTATCCTCATCAACCTGAGCGTGCAGCAGTGACACGAGCTTGGCAGAGCGCCTGAGCAAAGTCTGCTCATGGTTAAGCACAGGGCATGAAGTAAGATGTGCACAGAGAAAACAGCCCCTGGAAAATATTGCTCAGGAGTTCAGCTTTTCCAGGGTGCCAGTGGCAACAAAATGTCTGACCTTATCCCCCCATATCCGCCAAAAAAACCCAAAAAAAGGGATTGCATCAAGTCAGCGGAAACATGGGAGCTCGCCTGGCAGGGATGGAGCCAAGTGCTGAGTGATCTGCCCCCACATCTGTGAAGTCAGGCTATTTCCCAACTCTCCTGGACAGCTTAAACCTCTCCTGACGACACTTCCTACACGGCTGGCAGGTTTGCTGCTCGTGGCCGTGGGACACGAGGAGCAGAGCTCAGGCTCTGAGCAGCTTCCTCAGGACCAGCACAGACAATCCTCACCTCACTTCCTACTCCAAGCTCTCAAGAAAGTTTCCCTCTTTTGAGAAAGAGTTGCCTGTAGCTCAAGGGAGAGCTCCCATGAAAACACAGGAATTCTGCTCAAAGCTTTGTCTGTAAGACAAACAACACCAGCATTATTTGCATTATTTGTAAAAAGGAGGGTTAAATACATTCCATCTCACAGATGTTTTCAGGCCTCATTGCTAGAAAAAGTCTGGCAAAAATGCAATGGCACAAAACACAGAACCTTCAGGGTCCCAAAAACATAAGGATTCGAGGAACCATCCCCAACCCCCACCAGAGAAATGGGACACAGATCGTGTATTTTCCTGAGAAGAAACCAAAGTTTCACAGAGAATCCATAAACATGCTCATGCTTCCCACCTGTTTCCTATTTAGAGCAAAAAAAAGCAATTAATATGACTTTTTAAGCAACGATTAATAAAGAAACCTATGAGATGAGACCCCTAATTGAAAATGTCTTTCCCCACATGAGGCAGAGGATCCAAACACGACAAGAGCACTGAGCAGAGTCTCTCCCAGCTGCACAAACCGTTCCTTAACAACCTTAAGATTAATAAACAAAGATATATTCTAGGCATTTCCTATCCCTGCTGGATTTAGCCATGGCAAACAGGAGAAATCCATCCTCTTGCTCCACTCTGCTGCACCTCATGGCAGTGATGTGGATTTGGGAACCCCTGACTCTGAGCAGACTCACAGGGAGACACAAAGGGAAAATACCATCCCAGGAAGAAGCAGACTGCAGGGTTATCATTTATCAGCAAGGAGCAGGACACTGCTCTCCTCAGTGGGGAAGCGCAAGGTGAGGATAAAGCACAGGGGTGCAGCCTTTGGGAGAGGGGGGAGCTGGCAGGGCTCTCACTGAGCTGCTGCCAGGGCAGGAGGAATGGAAAAGTCAGGAGCACTGGGGGATCTGCCCTCCCAGGGCCATGGCATGGGCACAGCTGAGGGAGCAACAACGTGGATTTACCAGGAGAGCAATTCCAGCACTTGGACACTGGCTCCTCTGAAAGGAAATAGGTGCTCTCCTGGTGCAATATTGCATTTAATTTGATCTACATTCACTGCCATGAACCCTCCCAAACCCAAGCATTCGGAAAAAACAATGCAATGCTCCTCCTTTAATGGCTGGCTCAAGACTTTCCCATTCAGTCCATCAGCAAAGACACAGAATAAGAATGCTCGAGTGAAGCCCTGCAACACATAAAAACTGTCATAAAACAGGGAAATGCAGAAGATGGAGTACAAAATTAATTTTGTGCTTTGGACCAGCAATCACCCATCTCTTTGTTCAAAAGTCAGGCTTGGGGAAACACCCCGAGTGTTATACATTGTACAGAGCCCACGGGGGATGGAGAGAGGCACAATGAAATCAGGTGATGAATGGGCAGAATCTGCAGTGGTTGCCTGAACATAAACCTTCAGTGTCAGCTGCTCGCTCTGTGGGCAGGAAGAGCAGTTGTGTGAGGAGAGGAAAAAATTAATCCCAGTCTCCCATAGAAGTGAGGGAAAATCCTGTCCTTACCGTTCTGCTCATCCAGCTCGTTCCCAATTTCCTGCCCCATTTGTTTCTGCCGGGATATGATTGAAGAAAGAGCATCGAGTCCAGCATCTTGTTCTGCACCAGGAAAACAGATTAAATTACTTTAGGAAGTTGCTGCTATGCCAGGCTACATAAAATAGGTAGAAGTGAAGAAAAAAAAAAAATCTACTCTATGCTTAAAGGGCTAAAATGGATTAAGAAAAACACATGAACACAACATGGAAATTAATCCTTACGGCAACAGTACTCTTGAAATAATGGGAATGATGGGTAAATAATTTCTCTGCTCTGGCTGGGACACTTTGCTGAGGATCCAAAAAAAAAAAATCTCCAAGAATTTAACATTCAGCTGTTACTCAATCATAAATGCAGGGGATTTTCTGGCACACACAGCGAGCTCCTGATTAGCCTTTTTAAATTTTCCGAGCAACTTTTAACATGAATAAAAGAAAACAGGTGATGCAAACACCAAAGAATTCAAAGAGATTTTTAAAGCTGCAAGAGGATTCAGAGCGTGGGGGAGAGCTGAGGGAGAGGGGATGGGGGCAGTGAAAGTGTGATGTGCTCCCAGAGCTCTGCAGAGCTCCAGTGTGAAGAACCACATCCCCCGTGCCCTGCAGGCTGCAGGCACAGCCAAAATGTGCAGCTCTCCCTGCCCAAAGCTGCCAGGGAGTGGCACAAGAGGAGCTGCAGGAGGGTCAGTGCCCAGGGCACAGCAGTGGTGCTGCCCAAACGGGATGGTCAGCACCCCCTTCCCCTCAGTGGCCCTCCAACACCTCTTCCAGCCTCAACTTAATTACCTATAATGTAATTAAAAACACACCTGAGGCTCCTCCTGGAGCATCCAGGCAGAGCTCAGGCCACTCTCCCGAGCTGTGCACAAGCTGTTGCCATGCAGAGTGAAGCAGCTCTTATCTGGAGACTGATTTCATTCCACCACTTCCAATATTTAATTGCCTGGAAATGACCTCATTAATCGCCTGACTTCCTCAGGCTGAGGTTTCCCAACACTTCCAAAGTCAGGGATTCTTTATGGGTGCTGGGGGCCAAAATCTGAAGACCCTTTTTGGATGAGTTAATTCTTACCTCGTTCCAATTCAGCAAGACACTTAATGCACCCCGTGCAGTTACGGGATCACACTGCACACCAAAACCAGGAACATGGGCAAAATTTAATTTAAGAAGATGCATCCAGTTAAGAACATTGCAAGCACAATGCTGCTCCTGCAAATACAGAAAGCAGCTGCCTGGAGCTGTCTGACATCTGTAAATCATAAAACTTCAGCACAGGTCAGTGTTTTGAGGTTCAAATAAAGGCTCCTCTCAGGTCCCAGCAATGCTCAAAACAACCGAAAGGCTCCTGTACCTTCGATGATCCTTCTCTGCTGCTGCCGGAGCTCATCAAAGCCGAGCCCTCTGGTCTCCTCCGATTCCTCCAAGAGCCAGGGGTTGGAGATGCCTCGTTTGACCCCTCCTGCCATGAGGCTGGATCTGAAAACAGCTTCAGTGAGTGACTTGCAGCAGCAGCCCCCTGGCAGACAGCAGCACACAGGGCTCACACTCCTGGGGCTCTGTGCAAACCGGCCAAAGCAACCCCCAGAACAAACCCACCTCACAGGCTGGCCGTGCTGAGGAGGGAGAATTCATTTCACAGGCAACAGTTAACCTACAGAGTGAAATACTTCCCACAGGTTGTATAATATAGCCACATAAAATGTTGTTTGCATGTAGAACACACAACATTCCTGGGAATTCCCATTATTCCTGTATTTGCTACGTGATCAAAACACAAACTTATAAAAATACTGCTACAGCCTCAAACAGTAAAAGGATCCTCTTGTTAACAGAGATGCAAATCAGATGAGAATTTTAATTCCCTGCAATCCTGACAAAACCTAACCAGGAACATTCCTGAATTTCAAAAACTGTAGATGGACACAGCTCCCCCCCTGCATTTCCTAGTCTGGCATCAACCTGAATGAAAAGCCAGGAACATACACTTCTAAATGAATGAGTAATTAAATAATGGGTTTTCTTTTCAAAGAATTATGACTTGAGATCGTTCACATTACAGACACTTCCCTGGTGACCACAGAAAACAAGTTTTCCATGTCCAGGGCACATAAATCCAAGCAGTAAAATGAAACCTCACTTAAACATTTCCTCAGTACCAGATCTCTGGTTTCTGCCTTTCAGCTCCTCACTGGCTTTTCCTGCAAGACAAACCTCATGACAGACTGAGAGTCCCCTGAACCCAGAGCTGCAGCTCAGGTTCAGGGGGAGTCATGGTAAGGTTGGTTCCCCCACAGATGTTCACAGGTTGGAGCTTTTGCTTTCTGCTTTGCTTTTTCCCAACTCTGTATCTCATTTGTATTTTACCTTTTCCCTGCTCTTTCCCAAAGCACTTCCACAAACAACACGAGAACAGAGAGGGTTTTTAGGATCTCTCAAATTCTCTATGATTTTAGTTACACCAAGACCTAAATTTGAATGTTGCAGTGGTTTTGGTGTTTTGAATCGAGTTTTTAATGGAGTTGTTCTCCAGGAGATGCTCTGATGCTGCCCAGTGCCCACATCTGCCGGACACCCCTGTGCGGCCAGAGCCCCGGGGCAGGAGGTCACTCTGCGCAAGGACAGCGGGGCCAGGAGGGCTCGGGGCCCTGCTGACACCGGAGGGTGTCCGAGCACAGCCCCGAGCTGGGGCCGGGCTCCGGGAGGAATTCCGGGGAGCTGGGGACATCTCCCGGCCGTGGGCTGGAGCAGCACTGCCGGGACAGCGCCCGGGAGCTGCTCAGCTCCTCTCCCCGGGCACCGGGACGCGGGCACTGCCCTCCGGCTCAAGGGACACACTTGCCTGAAAGAAAAATAGGGAAAAAAACCCTTTTTTCGCTAAAAGTGAGTAAAACCCACTTGTTTTAAATCACAACATCTCCCTTCACCACCCCGGTGATGCTGAACACCAGAGCAGAGCCTGCCCTGCTGTGCCACGACCAGCTGGGCGTCGAGGGCAACACCAGAGAGCAGCTGGGATTCTTCTGCATTCCGGTCCTGCACCTCCAGTAAATTTCCATGCGTTTATCGAGGTTGGCAATCAGGCTTGATTAGACCAACTGACACACACCTGGAATGAAGTTTTCCACATTACCCAGCTTTCCTCCGTGCT
Organism: Edolisoma coerulescens; assembly: GCA_013397115.1. Taxonomy (NCBI): domain Eukaryota; kingdom Metazoa; phylum Chordata; class Aves; order Passeriformes; family Campephagidae; genus Edolisoma; species Edolisoma coerulescens. The sequence continues at coordinate 10,684 of VWZW01000757.1, read as the reverse complement.
CTGGGGGATTAAATGTGCTCTTTTATCCCCCAGTCTCACAAGTGGCACCAGGTTTGTGAACACGACAGAAGCATTACACTGCTCAGGATGGGAAAATCACTGCAGTTCACCCAATTCCGTTCAATTAGAAGGACACAAAACCCAGGGTAACAACATCTGACAAAGTTGTTTAACTAAAGCAAAGGGAACATAAAGCTCTCTGCTTGCTAAAAAGAGCACAACTATTTCTGCCTGTTAAAAAACAGCCAAGGCAAGCAAATCTGAAATAATTTGCGGCTCTGCCTCTCTCCCTCCCCCCAGCGCTCTGCCCTGTTCCTGCAGGTTGGGTCATGACAAGTGGTCTGCTCGTGACAATAATCTTTGTGACATGTTTGGTAACTGCCTTCCCACCCAAGGCAGCAGAACTTCCTCCTTCCTCTGATCCTGCCCTGCCTCGCCTCGCTGGTGTGAAGATTAAAGCTTATCCAATTAGCCACCCACCGCCTCCGCCGAGTTAATCACGCAAATCTTGGAAGCCGTCGCAGAGCACTGGAGTGTGGGGATAGCTTTTGATTCTAGGAGCAGATTTAACTAATTACAAGGCTCAGCAACGCGCCCAAGTATAAAAGGTGATGGGGTTTAAAATCAGGGAGCTATGTCACCGCCTGACAAGGGGGGGCTTATCTTATTGTTTCACTGATAATTCTCACAACGCCTCCCAAGTAACTTAGATTACTCAAGCAGCACTTACTTTAGGCCAAGGCCACACATCGAGGCTTAGGGCTTTAGAAGAGTGATCAGCAAGACTGAGTCTTGAACAAAACCTGGGTCATATGACAGCTGGGTGGATGATCACTTGAACATTCCCTTAACTGCAGTGGGGCTCTTTGAAGCACCCAGGGCACCCCAGCCTGGCTTCACAGGTCACTCTCCCCAGGGTGGGGAAGGACTGGGGCATTCTCACAGGGCTCACACTGTATTTTTGGGGAGCTCCAAGCTAATAAAGAAAACAAATATAATTCTAACATACAAAATAAAAGCTCTCTCTATCCCTCCAAAAACCCATGAGAAGCCCCACGAGCACAGGCACTTCCAGATCCCCTCCAGGTACCATCCCAGGCAGAGATTTCCCCACAAGAGCTGCTCCTGATGGGAAGCCTCCAGCACTCCCTGCAGCTGGCAGAGGACTTCCAGCCCCACCAGCACAAGAACTGCTGTTGCCCTGTTCCAGGAAATTCCATGGTGCTCTCGACACCCTTTCCCTGTGCCTGGGTTCACTGGTCCCACTGCTGCAAGGACTGGGAGCTGCACGTGCCGCCTGAGGAGGGTGCTGGACAATCCTGACCACGCTGGTTCGTGAGCACCCAGCCAAAGGCACGTTAATCCTGGAAAACATCATTCCACCCCCAGATCTGATCCCGGGACTCAGCTCTCAGGTGTTCTCCTGGATGGACAATTCCCTCTTCTCCCGCCCTTCCCACCACCTCCCAGAGCTGAGGCCAACCCCATCCCAGGAGGCTCCAGCAGGACCTGGGAGGGAGGGAGGACACCAGGAAGGAGTTTCACAGGCACCTAAACAACTGCTGTTGATCTCATTTCCTAAAGAGCATTTGCCCCCCACAGACAACAGCCAGGTTCCCAAAAGCTTTTGACACCTGATGGCTCCTGGATCGAAGGGGGCCCTCATGGATCGAAGGGGGCCCTCATGGATCGAAGGGAACACTCATGGATCGAAGGGGGCACTCATGGATCGAAGGGGGCACTCATGGATTGAAGCCTGGTTGGCATCAGGCAAAATTCCTGTTTGGATCAAGGCTGAAACACCTTCCATCTGACAGGAAGGTGTTCAATCACAAAAAATGGTGACCCACACTGAAGAGAAAAAAGAATATGGGCTCATCTAAAATGTACCTGGGGTAGCTCTTCCTGAAGGTGTTCTGTGTCCCACAGATACCAGAAGCTGTCTCTATTTTTGAGGAACTCCAAGAGAAATCAAGGAAGGCCAGGTAATTTATTGATTCTCTGGTGACTGACAAGGACTTCTCCAGCCTGAGACCTGGTCAGACAGGAACAGGAACATTCCCATTCCTCTGTTTCCACAAATGTTTAAATGCTCTGGAAGTCTGACGTGTGACATCTGGAAAGTCAGCATTCCTGGTGGCTTTTTCCACCCCTGCCTTTGGAATGGAGTGAAACCCCGGGAATCCTGCCCCACTAAATCCCCCTTTCTAACAACCCACACAGATCTCTCCCAAGGAGAAAAGGGGGCAGAAGATGCTGAAGTTGTGATTAAAACCCAATTAAAGGAAATTTGGCTGGCCCTGCTCGAGGGGAGCCAGGCAAACAGCACAACCTTTCCCTGGAAAATTCCAGCGGCATCTTAATTAGGGCCGGCAGGGGCCGGAAGGGGCAGGAGTGCTGTCCCCGAGCCACGGAGCGTCCTGCCCGCAGTTGTCACTTGGGATCAACCCCAAGAGCATTAAACCCCAGCCCTGCACCCCAGAAACGGCTTCAGAGCAGCTTTCAAAGGATGTAAAACTCACTGAGTGGTGACCAAACGTAAACCAGATTAATTCCAGGGAACCCCCCAGCCCCAGGCCCTGGGACAATAAATTTGTGATCAGCGGTGCAGGAAGGTTAATGAAAGGAAGGGCTGCTGCAAGAACAGGACCTGGGCAACGTGGGCTGTCACATCAGGGCTGGATCAGATATGGAAAAGCAGCACAAACCAGGGAAGTGTCGCTGCTCAGCTCCATCAAACTCCAGGTGCTGATTTTTCTAATGCAGGGAAAGCCGAGTGTCAGCTCCAGGCACATTCCAGGGTGGGCTCTGCCACCTCCGGAGTCCCAAAGCTCGGCCAGGGCTCTGCAGGGATTTCAGAGGGACCCCGAGCTGGGAATGGCAGCTGAGCCCTACAGACCCTGGGGGCTCCGGGCCCGAGACCAGCTCCTGCCAGGACCCTGCCAAGATCCCTCCAAGATCCTTCCAAGATCCCTCCAAACTCCTTCCAAGCCCCTTCCAAGCCCCTTCCCTACAGACCCACCCAGCCCAGGCTCAGACCAGAGAGGCAAGTTGGATTTACTGGCACAAGGTTCAGGCCCTGAATGATCTCTGCCTGTGCCCCTGAAAACCAGAGCCACAACGGAGACCATGGAAGGGGTGAGAATTCACCAGACAGAATATTTGGCATAGTTTGATCCATTTTTAATAAAAGAAGTTAAAAGAGAACTGTAAAACATCAAGCCTTGCAACACTAGCAAATAAATACTCTCTCTGATGTTATCTTCTGCTGGAAAATACTGGATTCCCTGATCCTTTCTAATGGGGCTTGAAATTATCAGGGATATTTTCCTCCTGTTTGCCTCGACATCTTCTGGCTGGGGCAGAATCCCTGAAGGCTGAACCTCTGAAGCAGCACCTTGCCAACACTGCCCTGCCCCAGCAGGGATGGCCACAGAGGCCACCCCAGCTCAGGGACTGCTCGGAGCAGGGGACACACAGGAGCCCTCTCACACCACAGTCCCACAGACATTTTGCCTACTCGCTGTTTTACATGTTTTGGGTCACTCAGTGACAGATTTAAGAGCCAACACAACAACAGGATGTGCACTGAGCTCGGTAGAATCCAAACCTGGAACAATTGTTTGGGCTCAGCCACGGTCTGGAGGTTTATCACCTGCAGCAGGTGCTGCCCTGATCTCTGGTTATGTAAAGATGACCAAAAAAATCACAGTCACATGCCACTGGGCTGGAAAGGACCTTGAAAATCATCCCATTCCACCCCTGCCATGGGCAGGGACATCTTCCACTATCCCAGGCTGCTCCCAGCCCTGCCCAGCCTGGCCTTGGGCACTGCCAGGGGTCCAGGGGCAAGCACAGCTGCTCTGGGCAACAAGGGCAGCACAGGCTTTGGGCGTAACAAACACCACCCCAGAGGGCAAAAGCACTGACACCACCCCCAGCACCTCCTCACTGAAGAGACCCTCAGCACACATAGAAACACACAGGAGTGCAGAGAACCATCAGCTGAACTCTGAGTACCACCAAAACCAGCACCAGATCCTAAAAACCCTCTCTGTTCTCGTGTTGTTTGTGGAAGTGCTTTGGGAAAGAGCAGGGAAAAGGTAAAATACAAATGAGATACAGAGTTGGGAAAAAGCAAAGCAGAAAGCAAAAGCTCCAACCTGTGAACATCTGTGGGGGAACCAACCTTACCATGACTCCCCCTGAACCTGAGCTGCAGCTCTGGGTTCAGGGGACTCTCAGTCTGTCATGAGGTTTGTCTTGCAGGAAAAGCCAGTGAGGAGCTGAAAGGCAGAAACCAGAGATCTGGTACTGAGGAAATGTTTAAGTGAGGTTTCATTTTACTGCTTGGCTTTATGTGCTGAACTCCCAGCGCCCGTGCCCAGCAGCCACCACCCCCAGAGAGCTGCCAGGAACGGCTGCCACTGACAGAAACACAGCACCCCAGGCAAATGAAACTCCCTTTGCCACCTGCAGGGCTCAGTGAGCTCGGTGTTAGCTCGGACACAGCCCAAGCACAGATCCCATGGATTTGGGGGGCAGTGCCATACCTGGTCACGTCTGGCTCTGGGCCTTCATTCCTGTAGGACGCCTCGAGCTGTCTGTGCCGTGTGAGGAGCTCGTCCACCAGATTCTGCCTCCGGTCTCCCTCCAGCTGCGTGCTGGGGACTCTGGGTTAAGGACCAAACTCAAAAACAGCGGAAAACTTTCACTGCATTACATAAAATAATACCTGTTACACGTTCTTAAAATGAATCAGACTTCTTGATCAACAAAATTAACCGTTTTAACTCAAAAAAAAAGGCTCCATGGTCTAAGAGGATTGGTCACGTTTTTCTGAATGAAATCTGCTGTTATTCTGTGTTTCTGATCCTTACATATCTCAAATAAAAGGTTTCATACAGTGGCCACAGAATGATCTTTATGTCATCATCTCAGAGTAATGAGAGAGCTGGAAGGACATTTACTGCCAAGTTAGCATCAAGAACAGCATTTCCCCCTCCAAAATCCAACAGAAGTCATTTTTTGTTTATTTGGTGGTCCCTAGCACTGACAGTGTAACAGTACTGCACAGGTTAAGCTCAGGGAAGGATGAGATTTCTTAGAAGAGCTCCAAATTACACTGTCACCAACAGGGCAGGGCCAAACAGAGCAGAGCCTTTAAAATCAGAGGGGTATTTCTCATCTCCCTTCACTGGAGGCTCCTCACACAGACCAGGGGAGCAGCTCCCAGCCAAGTGAGCAGAGAAAAACCCAAATTTTCCTTGGAGCAGCTGTTTCCACTTGCAATTCATGAGCAGAGCACCCGGCAGCTGTGCTGAGCAGAGGAGCAACGCACACAGTGCCTCTGAAGAGCTCTGCCTTCCACAGGGGACCCGGCTGTGCTTTTTTAGATTAACCTTGGTGACATCCTGAAGGGCTGCTAACCCTGCCCCCAGTGCTGCTGAGTGGATTCAGCAGTGGCTGAACTGGTCTGTGGGTGTTTTCTGCCACAGCAGCAGCACCTGCCTGCTCAGGCACCCACTGGGCAGGGAGCTCCAGCCCTGGCCGTCAGGGCGAGGGCTCAGGAGGGATTTCTGCTGTGCTAGGCTGGAATTAAACATTCCTCCCTCAAACCAGATTGCTCCTGGATGCCTTCAGGGAGATGCACATACCTGTGGCTCCTTAACCAGACTCTCCCAGCACACCCAAGCCAAGCCATGGGGTAACACTCCTGGCAGAGAACCTGTGATTTCTTCCCAAGGCGTATTTTGCAGCATTTTGACATCAATCTGAACCTGCAGCTCTGTTGTTTCTTAAGTCAGTCAAAGCCAGGATACCCCAGCCCTGCCCACAGCCTGAACAAAGCTTCCTCCTTCCTTTTAGCAAGGCCTGGCCAAGAGAAAATGCCAAGAGGAAATGCCAAGAGGAAATGCCACCTGGCCAGTTCAGTGCTGGACAAGTGACCTTGCTCACACACCAGCGGTGCCTGCACAGCTCAGGCAGCTCGGAGGGGGCTCAGACATCTCCTTCAGCTCCTCTCAGACCGTCCTGTCAAGGCTGGTGACACAGAGGTGACCAGAGCCAGGCTCGCTCCCCCCACCCCGAGGTGCCCAGCCCTTCCCGCCCTGCAGCCGCCGTGAAACAACAACGCGAGGGACAGCTCTGGGGACAGCGTGTGCAGAGGGAAGGAGGGGAAGGCGCGGGCGCGTGGCAGAGGAAGGAGAGCCCACTCTCCAGCATGGCCCGGGAGCAGAGGGCGGGGGCTGCTGGCACAGATACACCTGGCGCGTCGACACCGCCCGCAGCAGCAGCTCCCGCAGCTCCTCGATCTTCTCCCGGAGGCTCTGCAGCGAGGACCTGATGGCCACGTTGACCTGGGGGACACAGACACTGTCACTGCCCCGGCCCCTTGTGTTTGCACATCTCACACTACTTCATTACAATTTCACTTTCACTGCACAGGTGGGAAGGGCTCCAGTGCAGCCCCAGAGCTGCATAAAACACAACCCCAGGGAGTTCAGAGCCCAAAGTCACTTCGGGCTGCTTACAAAACAACGGGACCCTTCCACAAACACAGTTCGAAGGCATTAACGCTGCTGAATATGGAAAGCTGTCTTTCAAGTCTTTATAAACACACTTCTTTATATGGGCAAAACATTGCAGCACATTTTAATATTTTCCAGATAATTTTCCAGCTCTTCCCTCTGGTGTTTAACATAAATACAGGCACCAGCTTCTTTTGCCACCGGGTTTCTTTCCCAGCTCCCAGGATCAGAGGGAAGGCTGCTACAGGTTCACACATTCCCTGCACTGAACTCTTCCAGGCTTGAAACTTAAGACCCCAAAGAGATTCAGATTGTTCCACTTCCCTTCTCAGCAGCACCCAGGACCCCCAATCCTTTCTCACCACTGACCTTCCCAAGATCCAGATGTGTCTCTTCTCAGTAAAAATGTAATTCATTCCTCCCTGCTGCAAGCAAACCCCAGGCTTGCAGGAATCCTCCAGCTTTCTCCCAGCCCTTCCCAAGTCAAACTCACATTACCCTCTGAGTTTTTTCTCCCCAAATGTTATTTCTTTTCATTCCAGTTACGTAGAAAAAACACTCCAACTGCAATTAACAATGCAAGTCATCCCAATTAAGACTTGCTGTGCCTCTTGTAAACAAGCTCCCAGCCCTGCTGGGGCTTACAGTGGGCAGCAGCCCCAGCTGCTCCGTGGGGAACAGAGAGGAATATCTGCTCTCACTCTCAGTCCTGCTTTCCTGGAGACACAGAGGCAGCAGCAGCTCTCTGCAGGGTCCCCGTGCTGCCAGACCCTGCACGGCCACACCGCCCTGGGTGTCTGCTCAGGGCTGGAGCAGGAGAGCCTCAGAAGATGAAACCTCTCTGGCTCGGTCTTTGCTCTCAAACACCACCAAACACAACAGAGAGCAGATGCACCCAGGCTGAGGCAGCCAAAATCCACCTCTGGACCAAAGCAGCCCAACAGCACCACGGCAACAGGTCCACGCCAGGCTGGGGGATCAGTGCTTTTGGGAATGCTGAAGCCTCTGCGCGGCCTCCAGCTCTGCAGCCAGGTAATTAAAGGGCTTTTCATTTGTCCTCAGGTCCAGGTGGAGAATGCTGCGTTAGACTGACCCAGAACAGCAACAGAGCACGAAGGTGACACGGCCAAAAAAGTCACCAGACGCAGACACCTGGCCAAAAACTGCAGTGAGAGAACAAAAGATTTCACCTCCTTTACAGAAAATAAAGAAAGAAGAAAAGTAGAAAGAAGAGAAGCCAAGGGAAGTTTTATGATCAGCTCAGCAGAGCAGAGCTCACAGATGGTAAGTTCTGGATTCAAATCTTTCCTCACAGTTTATTTTTCCATTTTAGATTTTATGCTCTATTTTTGGCTCAGCAACAAGCAAGAAGCTTTTCAGCCATGCTAATGGCAAAATACTATAAAAATAAAAACCTGTTTATGTTCTCCCTAACAGGCCAATGCTGCACAAAGACATTTTCCTGCAGTCCAGCCCTCAGGAGGCACGGGACACGCGACTGCTCAGCCGTGCGTTTCTCAACAGGCATTTCTGTTATGAAAACACCTCTCTCGTTGTTGGAAACTTGTTTAGAGTAGAATCAAATGCTGCCAAATATTCCTCTCTACCTGTTAATGGATTAAAGGAAACTGGAACACACAGGGCATGGAACAAATGATTTTATGAAGAAGTCAGTCAGCCGTGCAATGTTTCCATAAAACACAACCCCGGAGAGTTCCAGCCCCAGAAAGGCTCCCAACGACACCAGCCCCACGTCTCATTGGGGTTTGGGCTCGTCAGAGCATTGATGGCACCAGAGAACTTTGCCCTCTATAAATACAGACAGATTGGGCAGCAATCGTTTTATTGGCCTCCTGTTGTTCAGGTGTATCTGCACAATTTCTGATACTTCCCCATCCTGAAAGCAGGAATTTAATCTGCACCTCCGAACACCCCAAAGCCAGATAAACACTGCTCTCAAATCCCACTTATTTGGGGCTCCTGAAACCCCTTCTCAATGCCTGCTGAACAGAGTCACCCACTCAGCAGCACTGATTATTGTGCACAGCCTACACACTTTTCCTCAGCATTTCCTCCAAGGAAACATTTCAAAAATGACATTTGATTTGAACAGCTCTCAGCAAAGTGAGTGGCCCAGGAGATCCAGTGATCAGGCATTGCATTACAGCCCTGACATAGAGAGGGGGAGATCAATCAGAGGGGCTTTAATTATGCCAATTATTATAAAAGACCAACTCAAGGGCTTGCAGCAATTTTCACCTGAACACAGCCAAGGGAGCAGTTCATGGCTCCAACCTGCTCCTGAAGGAAAGGATGAGGCTTTTAGCCTCAGGGAAAGCAGCATCCTGAAAACCTGAACTTTATTTTATTTCTTAAACAGGAAGTGTGAAAACGTGGGGAACACAACATTCCTGGGTAAGCTCCAACTGCTGCTTCTCGCTCCTGTTTAACTCTGGGCTTGCATTTTGTTAGAAATGCAGCTACAACAAGGCTGCAGAATTCCTATTTGCTCTTATCTGCAGCCACTGGAGAAGGCAGGAGCCAGCCCTGGGGGAGGAACATCTGCTCCCTGTTCACAGAGAGGGCACAGAGCAGCTGCTGAGCATCCCAACATCCCTGAGCCGCTGGGACAGCTCCATTCCAGCATCCCTGAGCCTCTGGGACAGCTCCATCCCAGCATCCCAACATCCCTGAGCCTCTGGGACAGCTCCATCCCCGCATCCCTGAGGTTCTGGGACAGCTCCATCCCGGCAGGGACAGCCCGGAGCGGGCAGCAGGGTGTGCCCAGCACTGCCCCAGCTCCTGCCCCGAACCAGCATCGCTGCTCGCAGAGATTCGCCCCCGCTACGCCCAAATGGCGTTTGTGACACGGGAAAGCCGCTGCTCCTTCAGGAACTGCGCTCTCGTTCCCTTCACAGACACCTTGAGGGACAGACACCGGCGCTGGGCTCCTGCCACGGAACCCAACCCTCCCCTGCGGGCCCCGGCAGCGACAGCGGCACAGCCCGGCCCCCCCCGCCCCGTATCCCGGGAA